>SMSQ01022724.1:115460-140956 GCA_019453375.1 Ctenoplectra terminalis | reverse complement strand
AGAACACTTTAAGTTTTCGCAATAGCCCTTTGAAACTTAAAAAAGTCCTCGAGTGCAAATGGTTAATATCCATATATTGACTTTGAATCCTGTACGGAAAAGTAATTGCGAAACGATAGATTTGCTCCGACCTACTGGTACTCCCGAAAGCGAAATCTGCCGATCGCAAAGGGTTAACCCTTTGACTGCGGAGCACCCTAGATTTAAACGCTCTGCGTTGACGAAATCCTTTTTCGCGAACCGCGTATTTTATCGGTGTTCGATTGATTATCCAACGGGCAAACTAAGTTTCTATTGTAATTTTTTTTGTAAAAATATTCTTCATATATTATTTATTTAATATACGCTCAAGAATATTCACGACGATCTAAACGCTTTGATAAACGTATATATGCGTTAATAGCAGTCAAAGGGTTAAAAATCTAGAGTTCTTCGTATTTTGTTGGCTAAGTGTTAAATTAGACTATTATTAATACCTGCGGTAATAATTTTTTTTGCGAGAAAATTAGCGAAATATGGTACAGTAAATATGTCTTCGGTGTCGCTAGAGTGGTTCAAGATGGAGTCGATAGGTTTTTGAATTTGTGTGTTATAATGGATTCTTGGAACTGTTTTTAAAACCAATTTATTTATTTTTTTTTTTAAGAAACTGTGCGGACTTTCAACGTCTTGTAACTTTTAAATATGTGATGTACATAGATTTCGAATTTTTATGAATATGATCACGGAAAATATAAGCTAGATAATTGTTTTATTCATTAAATATTATAGAGTGCTATATTTTAGACTTATTTATATATTTTCGCCAATTATGTGCATTTTGTGTACTTCTGTGCCTTAAAATGTTTCACAAATGCATAAAAATCCACAGTGTATTGATATCAATATTGATTTTAGTATTCATTTAGTTTCACTACAACTTTCTAGTACCATTTCCAGCACATTTCTAATTTTTATAAAATTTACTTTCATGGAGTCACAGTTGCAATATTTTTTTTCCGACATCGACTCCTAGCATTTAGAAAATCCTTCCAAATGCTTGCTCGACAGCGCTGAATAAATGAATGTTTACTTCGTGAAAACTAAAGACTACGTTTTTTTTCTTACAAAAGCACAGAATTCTTTTCCACGCTTAATTCACAGTCGTGACAAGAAGATGAAAGTCGTGCATGTGCATTACACGGGCAAAGGAAAGCAAGTTCTAGCGATATCTGGCTCGACAGATAGTCGCACCACGCCTTGCATCAGAATGTCCTGAGAGTGAACGCGGAATCGCGAAATTGCGTACGAGCATATCAATGAAACACGCACTGTCGTGCAGGAAATAAGCCAGCTCTACTGTCGCGTTGGCGAAGGTGCCCTTATCTTTCGTCGAACGCTCGCGAATCTTTTGTATCTTTTCTGTTTTCTCTTTCCTTATTTTATTTATTTATTTATTTATTTTTTTTTTTAACGTATGTCGCGTTGAATACTTTCGTCGGTACCTATTTATAGATACTGTTGGGTTGAGTTCAGCGGTGCAAAGAATGTCTCTTTTTCGTCGCAGGACTTTTTGTTGCTTTATTACGCAAGTTAGGTATATCTTGGTAGAATACTAGGAAAAGCTTGCTTGATATTATCGAAGACCATGGTTTGTTGAATTTTAGAATATATTAGTGTTGCGAATTATCTGGATTTATTTTTGTCGGAGATGTAAGAGATTAACGTCTTGCTGCCTGTTATTAATAATGCATAAGATTAATAGCATATTGATAGAAGATTCGGGATAATAAATCGTATATCGCTTTATTATCACACTTAATTTAACATATAAAATGAATAACGGATATGCGTGCGTTTCTCCTGGTGGTACAATGGAGACTGTCTGAATAACGTATATTTAAAACAAATGAGAAACGCAACAAGCGTATGTCGCGCACACACCAACAATCCTCACATGTATAGGCACTTGTCGATAATGTATAACACGTGCATAACATGGTTGGCTAACGTTTTCTTACACATATTAATGATACGTAATAATTATACCATATTAATGATACATAATAATACGTAATAATTATATCATATTAATAATACATAATAATACATAATAATACGTAAGAATAATATCATATTAATAATACATAATAATACATAAGAATACATAATAATATATAACAATAATACAATATTAATAATACATAATAATACGTAATAATTATACCACATTAATAATACATAATAATACATAAGAATAATACCATATTAATAATGCATAATAATACATAAGAATAATACCATATTAATAATACATAGTAATACATAACAATAATACTATATTAATAATACATAATAGTACATAATAATAATACCATATTAATAATACATAATAGTAATACCATATTAATAATACATACGTTATTTTCGGTATATCATAGCCAAGGTATTTGCGATGTATCCGTTCAGTTTTTGATTAGAATTACTGCTGATAATCAAATGACGGATTATCACGTCAACGCCTCCTCGATAATGAAAATTGAATGACATGTCGCTACGTCAACGTCTACTAAATTTTGAATTTCAAAGAGGTACTAATACGTCATTGGCCAGCAAAATGTTAATATCCCTTCTTATTGGATGGCTTTAGTATCTATTTCTCGTTGCCATGCGTTTCAAAAGCGTTTATTTAACGAAGTTGAGTTCTCTCTGTCATTGTGTTCTCGTTAATTCTTTTTATTGTAATACAGTTTATTTACTATACAAAAGTGTTCCTTCCGATTCTCTGCCTAGAACAATTTTATTAATACAGGATTGTTCAAATGTTAGTATCGAGAATTATCTAGTTTTATTTTATTAATAGACGATTGCTCAAATATAATATATAAAATATAATGAAATTATAAAAATTATAAATATAAAAAATAATATATAATAAAATGTTTTCTTTTGAGACTTCATTTTCGAGAAAATCGTGTTTTTATTAAATATATGTGCGTTCACAAGTTAAGTTTTAAGTTGAATTACGTATTTTCGTCAATTCACATTTTTTTTCCTTTTAAAATAAAGAAAATGAACGAAATCATTTTTTTTCAAAACAACACTAAGTTTTCATAACAGTCCTCTGAAACTCAAAAATCTTTATAAATGCAAAGTATGAAAATAGATAATATATGTAAAAACTAAAATAAAGATACCGAAACGCACGCGTGACTAATAAATTTAAAAATACAATTTTCTCCAAAACAAAGCTTCAACCAAATTTTCTTCGTCTAAAATAATTCCTCTTGTAACACCAATTGCAGAACACCCTACGTATAAAAACAAACAAAAAACATCTGTTTAAAATAAAAAAGAACAAGCCTTTCGTCGAAACCTTTTTAAAGATTCAACTACAATGAAATCCAAGTCCAATCTTTCATTGGATAACACCATAAACCACATAGGTACTTTCATCAGAGTCCGCGATAACGTAACCAATTAAAGAAACTGTTACACGAAACAAGATCAACGCGCTTTCCATTTCACCTTACGCAATACACACACTCAGCCCAGCCCAGTCGAAAAGAGTTCAATTTTAAACACCAAATCCCGGGAACCTAAAAGCATAAATGGTCCAACGATCTCACGGGTATCTGAGAAACAATTGTCCAACAGCCTCCGTCAGAGATCGCCGATACCAAAAGACAAACCGATGATATTTACCGTGGTTGTTGCATCGCGTAAAAAGGAGCCTGCGCCACGCTGGGTGGGTATTCAAATTCGAAATAAAGAATAGAACGTCGAGAGCACGTCGTAAGTTCGATAAAGGGCATCAGGATACGCTTCCACGGGACCGATCGCGAAGTAGATCGGCTAGATCGCGAAGCCTGAAGCGAGAGCACGTACACTATCGGTCATAAGTATTTATCTTGCACATTTTTATATATATATTTTTTTTTTATATTATTTAAAAATGTGAGAGATAAAAAAAGAAATTATTCTTTTTTATGGTAGGTTAGACCGAGGTGAATGGGATAAAAATAAGAATTCGGTGAAAAGAAAGATTCTTAAGTTTAAAAATAATTTAATTAATAATTTAATAGTGCCATAGCGAAAGGGTTATTTTAATAGCGTTTCGTGCTTCGATGGGCCATGATAATTATCAAAAGATAAAGGTATAGTTAACCAAATAAACATATTTTTTTTTTACATTATTAAAAAATATGAGAAATAAAAAAAGAAATTATTCTTTTTTACGGTAGGTTAGACCGAGGTGAATGGGATAAAAATAAGAATTCGGTGAAAAGAAAGATTCTTAAGTTTAAAAATAATTTAATTAATAATTTAATAGTGCCATAGCAAAAGGGTTATTTTAACAGCGTTTCGTGCTTCGATGGGCTATGATAATTATCAAAAGATAAAGGTATAGTTAACTGAATAAACATATTTTTCATTTCGTTAACGAAGCTAAGTAATTGGTTTTAATTAAAACAGTGCTGTAACGTAGGATTGAAACAAGAGGTTAAGGACGTTAATAAGCACTTAACAATTAAAATTGATTATTTCTTTGTAAGAAAATATTTTACAACACAATTTCATAGAATGAAGTGCAAAATTGCATAGAATGTACGTAATGTGAAAAAATATGCAAGTATCCTAATTATAGTGCTTCTCGTAATACCTGGTAGGGGAAGTAATTTTCTGCCGAAGTTCTACTTTTTGTGCAATATTCTCAAGAATACGAAATTGCATAAAAAGCAGCAGTTTAATAGTAATTAATTAACTTAACAATCCGACCCAATAAAGACAGTAGCTATAGTTACGGATACGAGTAGTGTATGAAGGTTAAATTAAATTTTTTTTTTAATTGGATTGAGAATTTTTATGCATTTGAGGGAAATTTAAAGGCGTAAAGTTGCACAGAATGCACTTAGTATGTATAAAAGAATATCTAAAAAATATCCAAATTATAGTGCTGTCTATCATTGTAAAATAATTTTCTATCAAAACTCTTCTTTCTTTACTAATTCTCAAAAATACGAATGTGTATAAAAAACCATAGTCTAACTATAGCAAAAATGTTTTCAGGCTCCAAAATCGCACGGAATGCACTTAGTATGTATAAAAGAATACATAGAAATATCCAAATTATAGTGCTTTCTATCATTGTAAAATAATTGTCTATCGAAACACTTCTTTTTTTTATTAATTCTCGAAGTTTAATTTACTAATTCTCAAAAATACGAATCTGCATGAAAAACCGCGGTCTATCTATAGCAAAAATGTTTTCAGGGTCCAAAATCGCACAGAATGCATTTAGTATGTATAAAAGAATATCTAAAAAATATCCAAATTATAGTGCTTTCTATCATTGTGAAATAATCGTCTATCGAAACACTTCTTTTTTTTTATTAATTCTCGAAGTTTAATTTACTAATTCTCAAAAATACGAATCTGCATGAAAAATCGCAGTCTATCTATAGCAAAAATGTTTTCAGGGTCCAAAATCGCACAGAATGCACGTAGTATGTATAAAAGAATACATAAAAATATCCAAATTATAGTGCTTTCTATCATTGTGAAATAATTGTCTATCGAAACACTTCTTTTTTTATTAATTCTCGAAATTAAATTTACTAATTCTCGAAATTAAATTTACCAATTCTCAAAAATACGAATCGGCATGAAAAACCTTATTCTAACTATGTCGAACATGTCTTCGATGGGCGAGCAAATACTTATGAGCCGTAGTGTATATTGTGAAAGGTGGGCATGGGCGGTGGTCCGTGGCAGTCTCCACGTATCAGGTATGCGTGACGTGCAAGTCCGCGCGGGACACTTCGGGATCGGGAATAAAAGGTTGCTGCAGGATGTCGGTCGAATGGTTCCTGTTATACCCACACGATCGCGTCACCGAGTAATCACCGTTGTCCGCTTTGACGCCAGTTCTCCAATAATAGGATCTCGTTTTCTACGCGAACAAAGAATCGGCGCGTTCGAAGGTTGGCTCGTGTTACGTGGAAGGTTGCGTTGCGTGGGCGTTCATAGATTGTTTTTCGGTATCTCCGCTCGATATCGTCGATTGGAAAAGGCTAGGTGGCGTAGGTGACTGGATTTCGATTCCTTCGTTTTGCTCACTTTGTCTCGGTCTTGTTTTAAGATTCTCGTGAGTCGGATGTTACGTGCAAGGTTACGTGAAAGGTTCGATCGTGTACATTATTGATCATTGGTTCGATGCTGTCTTCTAATCAACAGGAAGCGATTTGTTTTGTAATGTACCTAACAGTTCTTTTATCGGTATTTTTATAGAGTCTGAGAGGTGAATTATTTCTGTTAAAGTAGAAAATGAATGAGGTGTCGTTTGGTTTTACTTTTTTTTTTTTTTTGTTTTTTTTCTTCGGTTGCAGTAACCGACTTAGGTATTGCAATGTTTTGTTTTGCTTTAAGTATTTGCGCACGGTTTTTTTTTTTTAATGGCATTCTTTTGTATGCCGATATTGTGGCTGTCCTTTCACTTGTTTATCCGTGTATACATTTTTTAAGGGAAACCATAAAATATTCAAAAGAATCATTTTTCTTTTATCGTTGATTGTAAAAATACGAGTCATTCCGAGTGGTTTAGTCTATTTTTTTTTTACCAGTTCACAGTATTATCGAAGTCATTATTTTAATAATATTATAACCATGCTTTGAAAAAATTGCCGTAGAACAGTATTTTTTATTCATTTCGACCGTTTTGTCTGGGTTTAAAGAAGTAAATTTAATCAAGCTTTTTATGGCGGTTCTTAATAAGTCGCGGAACGTAATAAAGGAAGGAATTTGAAGAATGGTGCCTATACAGGGTGGGAAAAAAAATATTACCGTTTATCAATTTTTGAACAATGTATATCCATCGTGTAACTTTTTTTCTCTTTTTAACGTCTATAAAAAATTCATGTAGTACATTTGTTTAGCAGTATTAATAGAATACTGAGTAAAAAATATGTGGAAATTGTTTTAGTAGTTTTAAAGAAAACGAGTTGTAAAGTTCGGAACTTTCGCATAGTAATATTAACTGTGTCATAGATTTCCTTAAATTTTTCTGCAATTCTATAAATGTTTTTAAGAATATTAAAAAGCCTTTAATCGGTGAATAGAACCTTGTTTTTTTTCAACCGAAATAAGCGAGATGAACACTGATTAACGCTAGATTTACCGAATCTTTTATGCGTGCAGAAAATGTACACTTAAAATTAGATTTGTATAAAAATAGAAAATGCACTAAATAAATCTCTGCTAATGAGAGTCTATTGATTTAAATTGAAGCGAACTAATGGTACAACAAAAATATTGCATTTTAATGCACCCGTCAAAATGATCCAAATTATGCCCGTAAATCAATTGTTAAACAAGATTAATAAATTATTATTCTAGAACCAGCTATAACGGCAATTATTTACAGATTAATGTAACCGAGTCGCGGCTAAGGTTATTTGTACATTGCACTTTGATGCGTTTTAGGTGCATTAAGAGCGAAGTTGATGGTTTTCGTTTTGTGACTTATAGCGTGGGTTTGAAGATTGATGCTTGACATACGTCCGACTATCTTCGTTCCAAGTTATATATCATACTTTCATATAAACGTCTGAAGATTAGGTTTCCGCGTTCGTTAGTCGTCACCACTTAATCATTTCTATTAATCACGATTAACTTTTATGACGACTGATTGCAGGAAATTTTGCTTAAATAGAAACTATAAATCTGTTCGTTCTTTGCTTAGCGTTAAACACTCGTTAGCAGACTGTGGGTGTTTATGTAAGTAAAATATGTTGGAATATGTAACAAATATGCGTGAAATATTTAATATATGCACGAAACGTGCTGTACGTGTCGATGATATATATACATAAATATAGACATGTAGGTGATTGGGGAAACAAGTGATATGAAAGAGCTTTTAATTGTTTATTTATCAATTTTTTTATGATTTGAGTTTGAACGTGGTATTCAGTTAGTTAAATATCTACTAAATATGCAAGAAATATGTATATAATATTTGTCAAAAATGAAAAATAAGAAATATACTTTTAGAATCTTTTAATGACAAAGCAAATTTCCGTCTACTTAGGTCCTTTTTTTTTCTTTTTACCTATTTTTTACAAAAGAATTTATTCCTACAAAAATAAAAGAATTTATTTCTACAAAAACAAAAGAATTTATTTCTACAAAAACAATAGTATTTACTTCTATAAAAATAAAAGTATTTATTTCTACAAAAATAAAAGTATTTATTTCTACAAAAACAAAAGAATTTATTTCCACAAGTATTTATTTTTACAAAAACAAAAGTATTTATTTCTACAAAAACAAAAGTATTTATTCCTACAAAAACAAAAATTCTTAATACTATAATAGAACTACCAAAGTGGTCAAATCAATCAATACGTAATTTCTCATAAAAACTTTATAAATTTAGTGCGACACACTTTCAGAAATTTTCCGTGATTTTTTATGAAAAATATCAAGATTTAACATACTCGCATCATATATTTTTTAAAAGACATATTTTAATTTCGTCGATACAAATAGGAACGCGTCTACACAGTTCTAACACATTATCCCAAAAGTTTCTTCCGTCTTATTAACAAGTAGTCCACGCATAATATTTTATATTCTTCGATACGTTATTATTTCATATATGACCTATTTTTCTCTATTACCTTTCTGCATCTCTCGTTCAACAAATAAGGCTATATGTTTATATAAACACTGCCAGACGAAGCACCGCGTGAACATAACGAAAGAAACATTCGGGACAACCTAACGCTACAACAATCGTAACCCAATAACGGTAACTAATCTCATTAATCATAAAAATTCAATCATAAATACTATTGTATCTCATGAAACCTCGATTCAGTATCAATTTCTACCTTTGATCTTACATATTTCACTGAAGTAGAACGTTAAAGACAAAACGGAAGCGTTGCTTTCACATGCAGTTAGGAAACATTAACCGAATACATACCATTTAACAACAACGAGCCACTTGCTTTTTTCTCCGCTTAAGAAAAAGAATATCTGCTCTTACCATTCGAGACGTTCTTCGAAAGTGATCGCTGGCAAAACGTTAGAACGCGTACATGTTCGGATGTTCGGGAGAAACTTGGAAAGCATTTGTCGGGCAAGGAACAGTGGATGGAAAAGAAAGTTAGACAGCCTCGAATTTCATGTTCGAACGGTGCTCTTTACAATTTCATAACTCTGGCATAACGACCGTTGCCCGCGATTATAGATCAGCGTCGATTATAGAAACGCGTTGCGACAATCAGGAACCAGCAGAGCTCGCGATACGAAGCGGCGGTAAACGATTGCTGACCGTCAACGACGAGCCCTATTTCCGAAGGCGGTGAAATTGCGAAATCCATAAAAATGATTGTAAAACGGTTATGCGATCTACGCTGCCGGAAGAGCGGGCGACGTCCCGTGGAATAGATTTTATAATCCATTTCGATGAATAATACCTGGGAATAAACGCCTTTACGATCGGTGGAGTCACGACTCGTGTTCTGTATTTTATAATTAACCGAACGAGTCGATCGACGCTAAAACTGTGCGATCGAAATGTGAATTTCTAATTTCTGAAATTACAACCAATTCGTAGCTTCTCGTCCAAGTTTTATATAATTTATTACGATGTCTTTTGAAGGATTTTTCGTGGCTTTTTATTAACCCTTTGCACTCGTGAACTTTTTTAAGGTTCAAAGGACTATTGTGAAAACTTAGTGTTTCTATGGAAATAAAAAAATAAAATTATAAATGTTTACAAGTTTTCATTTATTCGGTTAATATATTTTATTTTAAAACGAAAGAAGTGCTTGAATTGACGAAGATACAGAATTTAATTTAAAACTTAATCTCGGAAGAAAATTATGCATGTCGCCATAGCGGCGCCAGTCGAGTGCAAAGGGTTAAAAAGAGCGTTACTTTTAACCCCAACGTCACTTAAAGAGTTAAAAGCCAGCGGTGTAATTCTTCTTGAGCATCTAGCACACTTTTACACATTTTACCCAGAACAAGTTTTTCGAAGTATTAAAAATTTTTCATTTTCGAAAGGTAGATCTTCCGAAGTACACTTTTTCATACTGTAGCATCAACACGTTGATCGCCGCGTCACCCGTATTCGGCTTATTTGAGTGCTTGCGAAGTAAATTAGTAGGTATTTCGAAATATATTTCACAGAATATGAGACTATTGAATTGTTATAGAAGTTAATTAAAAAAATTTGAACTGTTTGAAAGGTTTATTAAAAAAATGATTTACAATGGAATGCTTTAAAACAGTCCGTACAAAGTTGGGATTGATCAGGGCATATGGGCACAAAAATTTTAACTATTCGCCATTACTGACAAAATATTTGAAAAGGAAGAAATAATTTTCAAAGCGCACACGCTTTCTTAGATATTTCGTTCTTGAAGAAAGATTTTCAACTAAATGTATGTCCCGAAAACGTTTCGTTGTAAGCGTACTTATTTTCTTACAAAATTGCGTGGCAGTCAACGTGTTAAACCCTTTGCCCTATAACAACGAGTCACACTCGTGACGCTGATTCTGGCTGNCATAAAAATGATTGTAAAACGGTTATGCGATCTACGCTGCCGGAAGAGCGGGCGACGTCCCGTGGAATAGATTTTATAATCCATTTCGATGAATAATACCTGGGAATAAACGCCTTTACGATCGGTGGAGTCACGACTCGTGTTCTGTATTTTATAATTAACCGAACGAGTCGATCGACGCTAAAACTGTGCGATCGAAATGTGAATTTCTAATTTCTGAAATTACAACCAATTCGTAGCTTCTCGTCCAAGTTTTATATAATTTATTACGATGTCTTTTGAAGGATTTTTCGTGGCTTTTTATTAACCCTTTGCACTCGTGAACTTTTTTAAGGTTCAAAGGACTATTGTGAAAACTTAGTGTTTCTATGGAAATAAAAAAATAAAATTATAAATGTTTACAAGTTTTCATTTATTCGGTTAATATATTTTATTTTAAAACGAAAGAAGTGCTTGAATTGACGAAGATACAGAATTTAATTTAAAACTTAATCTCGGAAGAAAATTATGCATGTCGCCATAGCGGCGCCAGTCGAGTGCAAAGGGTTAAAAAGAGCGTTACTTTTAACCCCAACGTCACTTAAAGAGTTAAAAGCCAGCGGTGTAATTCTTCTTGAGCATCTAGCACACTTTTACACATTTTACCCAGAACAAGTTTTTCGAAGTATTAAAAATTTTTCATTTTCGAAAGGTAGATCTTCCGAAGTACACTTTTTCATACTGTAGCATCAACACGTTGATCGCCGCGTCACCCGTATTCGGCTTATTTGAGTGCTTGCGAAGTAAATTAGTAGGTATTTCGAAATATATTTCACAGAATATGAGACTATTGAATTGTTATAGAAGTTAATTAAAAAAATTTGAACTGTTTGAAAGGTTTATTAAAAAAATGATTTACAATGGAATGCTTTAAAACAGTCCGTACAAAGTTGGGATTGATCAGGGCATATGGGCACAAAAATTTTAACTATTCGCCATTACTGACAAAATATTTGAAAAGGAAGAAATAATTTTCAAAGCGCACACGCTTTCTTAGATATTTCGTTCTTGAAGAAAGATTTTCAACTAAATGTATGTCCCGAAAACGTTTCGTTGTAAGCGTACTTATTTTCTTACAAAATTGCGTGGCAGTCAACGTGTTAAACCCTTTGCCCTATAACAACGAGTCACACTCGTGACGCTGATTCTGGCTGAAATACAATAAAAACACACGATATTTATGATAAAATTCAATTTTAACTTTAACTGTAACTTAAATTTACAAGATTGAAAATTAGCGAATACAAAATACGTGTAATATTTCGATACTTTGCGTTTAACAGAGTGACAAAGCGGTGAATTGCTAATATGTATGAAGTTTGAAGAAATCGTAAGCCAAAGGGTTTTAAATTAGTTCGCCCATCGCCTCGAGTTTCTCCATTTTTATTTTCTTCGCATTTGCATTTTATTATGATCTTCGCTGTTCGCGCTGTTTATTTTCGATACCTCGAATTTACGATTCCAAATGCCTTCGAACGACAGTGCGCGGATAGTAGTTGTCCTCCTTGATTCTTAAACAGCAGCCGGAAATAAAAATTCGCTCGGGAACGTTGTAAGAGAGGTTCACCTACAGGTGCTCCGGATAATTACACGATGTGTCCGATGTTCGAAGAGCGTGGATGAAATACCTGGGCGTGGCAACAGCCTTCCTTGCCGGTACAAAAGACTTCCTTGGCATGTGCAACAGTACAGCTATCTCTTTGCTTTCTGAGACCTCAGTGTACGCGTGTACAAGGTCGATGGTTTTGGAAATACTGCCGCTATTATCGAAGCAGGTTCAGCTTTTTTTTTTTTTTTTGTTACGCGAGACGCAATCATGAAAGGAATCAGAATATGGAAGGTGTACTTCTTTTTTGTTTTTCAACTGGAAAGTTTTGGTATTTTGCATTATATTTTGGAAGAGGGTTACCAATTATTTTAATAAAGCAACGTTTCTTGGAGAATCGTACAGTTTGAACTGTAAATATTTAGAAAGTACATTTTTTACTTTGCCGGTTGTAATGATAAAAAAAATTAGAAGATTCTCCGCATGTGTTCCAGGAATTTGAAATATTATAAACTAGACTAGAGATTTTTATGTAAATTTATATTTTCGAGAATGAATATTTTTGGGAAAGAATATTTTTGAGAATGAATATTTTTTCAATTCTTTATTCAATCCTAACAGAATACAATTAAGTTACATAAAACAACGAAGACGATACATAAAATTACATACATCAGTGTCCTTAAAATATACTGTACTGGACAAATAAATTCGGACTCTCACATTTTTCTGTTTGTTTGTTATCAAAGTAACGTCGCGTACTTATGTCGCTCATATATTTCTTTACCATTTTAAAATATATATTTTATATCGAAATTTGTTATATTTAACCCTTTCGCTCCTACGACTGTACTTGCTCGCCATTATGGGCGGAAATGTGTAATTTGTAGCGGTATGAGTGCAGAGATTGCGATGTTGGCCTTTGTATAGATCCTTGCGTTCGAATATACCACACAGAATTATATTATTAGTTTTCACATATTATTATATTTCAATAATTTTTGTCTCGTTATTAATTATATCATACATTCAATCATTAAGCTTTGTAATTATATAAACACCTATGTTACCTATAATTTTGCATTTTGTATTTTAATAATTTTCTAAGTCTTTTCATATTAAAAATGTAAATATACTTGTTACAGTTATTATTTAAGACAGAGAACAACATATATACAGAAACCACGCGAACTGTGCATTTTTACGGTGCGAGCTTCCGTTCAGTGACGTTACTTCTATACGAAAGGGTTAATTCTATGCTTAAAGTAGGTATACTTTAATCGTCGGTAGTTCTAGTGTTAACCCTCTATAGCCCGAATTTTGTCTGCTTATAAAAAATTACGATCGATTACAGTTTTTCGCTTTCATTTGAAAATGTTTTAAGTAATAATTACTGTAGATGGATCGTGGTGTCGTTAAAGTGATACAGTAATCAAATTTAATAGTACAACGATAACTCGATAAAATAAATTTTTTAACCCTCTATACCCCAAATTTTGTCCGCTTATCGGAGAAAAAATTACGATTGCTTACAGTTTTTCACTTTGATTTAAAAATGTTTTAACCCTTTGCACTCGGCTGGCGCCGCTAAGGCGACATGCATAATTTTCTTCAGAGATTATGCTTTTAATTAGATTCTATATTTTCATCAATTCAAACACTTCTTTTATCTTAAAATAAAAGTAAATTAACCAAATGAATGAGAAATCGTAAACATTTATAATTCTCTTTTTTTCTTCTCAAAAGAACACTAAGTTTTCGCAATAGTCCTTTGAAACTTAAAAAACTCTTCGAGTGCAAAGGGTTAACTAACAATTACTGTAGATGGATCGTGGTGTCGCTACAGTAATACAGTAATCAAATTTAACTCTTTGACTATTGTTAACACCTATTGGCGTCCGAAACGTATTGGCTTCCCGGTACTGAGGGCGTCAATTGGCGTCCAAATCAAATTTCGCTTGTTCCGTCCGTTTAAAAAATTTGCAGTATTTTGAATATTTTAACCGTTTGAGTGCCACGCGTCTTTCCTGTTTTCCCGTCCAAAAGTGCCAAGGAGCGCTTTTTCGCTTGTCTTATTCCCTCTCCAAAAACGCCAAGCGGCGCGATAGCGCTTGTCTTATTCTCCGATTAAAAATGCCAAGGAGCGCTTTTGCTGTTTTCTGCTCTTATACGGTAAGTTGTAATTTTTTGAATTCAGTGTGGTTCTGACATCTTTCTGAGCATAAGTACAGATACCAGTGTGCTTAAATAATATAAAAATATTATTTAAATATTTTGTAACCGTAAAGTCGCGCATCGACAGAAACCGAGTTGTCGCGGTTGTCGGCTTCGCAACTTAGAGCGCTGCCACTTTTCGAGCGAAACAGAAGAAAATCGCTCCTTGGCATTCAAACGGTTAACACTAGAACTACCGACGATTAAAGTAGAGTTATTTGTACCAAAGAAATCAAAATGATAGGTATTTCGAAATATACCTATAATAAAGGTAACAATTCTTTATGCATATCTTTTACAAAAAATTGCGGAAAATCCTAAANAAAATTACGATTGCTTACAGTTTTTCACTTTGATTTAAAAATGTTTTAACCCTTTGCACTCGGCTGGCGCCGCTAAGGCGACATGCATAATTTTCATCAGAGATTATGCTTTTAATTAGATTCTATATTTTCATCAATTCAAACACTTCTTTTATCTTAAAATAAAAGTAAATTAACCAAATGAATGAGAAATCGTAAACATTTATAATTCTCTTTTTTTCTTCTCAAAAGAACACTAAGTTTTCGCAATAGTCCTTTGAAACTTAAAAAACTCTTCGAGTGCAAAGGGTTAACTAACAATTACTGTAGATGGATCGTGGTGTCGCTACAGTAATACAGTAATCAAATTTAACTCTTTGACTATTGTTAACACCTATTGGCGTCCGAAACGTATTGGCTTCCCGGTACTGAGGGCGTCAATTGGCGTCCAAATCAAATTTCGCTTGTTCCGTCCGTTTAAAAAATTTGCAGTATTTTGAATATTTTAACCGTTTGAGTGCCACGCGTCTTTCCTGTTTTCCCGTCCAAAAGTGCCAAGGAGCGCTTTTTCGCTTGTCTTATTCCCTCTCCAAAAACGCCAAGCGGCGCGATAGCGCTTGTCTTATTCTCCGATTAAAAATGCCAAGGAGCGCTTTTGCTGTTTTCTGCTCTTATACGGTAAGTTGTAATTTTTTGAATTCAGTGTGGTTCTGACATCTTTCTGAGCATAAGTACAGATACCAGTGTGCTTAAATAATATAAAAATATTATTTAAATATTTTGTAACCGTAAAGTCGCGCATCGACAGAAACCGAGTTGTCGCGGTTGTCGGCTTCGCAACTTAGAGCGCTGCCACTTTTCGAGCGAAACAGAAGAAAATCGCTCCTTGGCATTCAAACGGTTAACACTAGAACTACCGACGATTAAAGTAGAGTTATTTGTACCAAAGAAATCAAAATGATAGGTATTTCGAAATATACCTATAATAAAGGTAACAATTCTTTATGCATATCTTTTACAAAAAATTGCGGAAAATCCTAAAAAATTCATTATTGTAAATTTCTAAAATTTCTATAAGAAATTATGAACAAGTCATTTCGACTTGTTCGGTAGTTCTAGTGTTAATATACTTGCTCAGAAATGTATGTCTAACGAAAAATTTCGCCGTACCCGGTGGACGTCGCGAGTGAATTCGTACCGTACCGTACGGCCAGTGCGTGCCAAAGTCTGCCGTAGTCAAAGGGTTAACAGTGCAGTGATAACTAAATGAAATTAATTTTTTAAAATATAGATTCGTCAGTTTGTAACTTTTAAGTCACACGGTCCCATAGAGGCTTAAATCTCGCGACGCGACACGGTACTGTAAACTCGTGTAACGTATGTAACCGCGTCTTCCTCTATCCTTATACGAAGAACCATTCAAGTCGTTCAGAGATTCCTAGCCACCGTTAAACACCCACGAGACTACCATCCTATTATTATTACACAAGTTGGGCGTCCATTACTGTACCTCTACCGATCCCTGAACACACGTTCGGTAACAATCAATTTCCCAACGCGGTGCGCTTACGATTGTCGTGAATTCTCCGGCAAAGGAGACCAGTCGGATACGATGCAAATATTTCTCGGCCCGATTGTTCACCGTACAGGAATTTCGCGGGCATAATCGCGACGCGCGAAGGTGAATCGCCTACGTCCTACGTTGGACGGATCGTTTGCTCGCATCGTTCGATCGATAGCGTCCGAAGGCCGCTGGTAGCTATGCCAGCCCCGTGATTTTTTGCCAACGTGTCAAGTTCAGCCATGGTTGCATTCGTAATTCCAGGCGACGCGACGATTAACATAGACGGGATTCCATTTCGCGTAGCTCACCGATTGTTCATCCCGTTCCTCACGGGCGGGGCGTAAGAATGCGATTGTTGATCGATGTTGTTCTTTCTCGATCTTTCTTTTGTAACGTAACGCGATGTTGAGGATTGATGTAGATGAGCGGATTTTTATCGCGCGCTGTTGCACTGGGTATGTATTGATGGAGTTCTTTCACACGATGGACGTATTTCGGGCGATATTATACTCTCGTATGTAAGTTAGCGGACACTTGTAAGTTTTGAACGGGATGTTTATCGAAAGTCTTATTAAAATTCTTAAAAATCTCAAAAATCTTAAAAATCTTAAAAATCTTAAAAATCTTAAAAATCTTAAAAATCTCAAAAATCTTAAAAATCTTAAAAATCTTAAAAATCTTAAAAATCTTAAAAATCTTCCAAATCTTAAAAATCTTAAAAATCTTAAAAATCTCAAAAATCTTAAAAATTTTAAAAATCTTAAAAATCTGAAAAGTCTGAAAAATCTTACACTTTTAGTAAGATTCCAAAAAGATATTGTAATTTAAGGATCATTGTGACATAAGTAATTAATAACTATTAAAGTTAATTTTGTAACTATAATAGAAATTTCTCTTTATTTTATATTTGTTAAGTGTCCGATTACTTATGGACAGGAGTGTAGGTATGGTGAATGTATTGTAATATGTAATAGCGTGTCGTAAGTGGACTGTGAATTTTTGTACATTTGTAGGAAATTTGAAAGGGTAGAATCTTAAAATAAATATCCAAATTATAGTGTTTTTTATAACATAGTGGAAAATTTTTATAAATTTTTGTAATAATATTATAATGTTAGAATATTATTGTATTACATGATATTATATATTTATATTATATATTAATATTATATATTATATTATAATATTATAATATTATAATAGTATATTATTATATATAATATTATATAAAAAAACATTTTTATAATACTTGGTGGCTGAACTAATTTTCTACCGAAATTCTATTATTTTAACTATATTCCCAAAAATATGAATTCGCACAAAATTCCACAGTCTACTAACAATAATTAATTCAACAATTAGACCCAATAAGGAGTAGCGAATGAGGATTAAATAATTTAATTCCTTTATGCGGATTTTTATGCATTTAAAGGAAATTTAAATGTGCAAAATTGCACAAACTGCACTTAATATAAAAAAAATATTTAACTTACACTGTTTTTTTATAACACTTATATGGTACATGGTAAATGAAATAATTATCTACCGAAGATCTAATTTTTTAATACAATCTCTGAAATATGAATTTGCATAAAAATCCGCAGACTACTCGTAACCTTTTTGGAGCCATTGATTTTACGGAACCGTTGCTCTTCTACGTTTCTTCGGTTTATTGTAATCTATGCGACAAAATCTGTTTGTCCGCGTGTAACCTTAATGAGAGATGCAGACACGATCGAGCGAGACGGAGAGGCTAGCTTAATCGTGAGACATGAATATTGAGCGTTTAAGAGGTGTCGGAAAGAAACGATTAAATAACAAGAAACGTGAATAACTGTGTTGTGGATGTAAGAACTAGGAGGTAGAGAGAGAGTAAATAAAAAGAACTGGTAGAAGAAGAGGTAGAAAGGTGAGAAAGAGGTAGAACTTTACAGAGGAACTACTTGTAAAGTCTAAATAAATGTGCCAGGTTAGAGTATTACCAGGTGTTTGGAAAATAAGAAAGAATATGAGTTGCGTAGAATATTAAGTAGCAGTGTATCGTGTGTTTTACAGATTGTTGATGAATATCAGTGTATTCGTATAATGTAACAAAATTTCGTTAATAATCTGGCCAACGTACGAAGATTTCATAATCTCGATTCAAGTTCCTCTTTGAATCTACGCGTTATTGATGTGAAAAATTTTTTTTTAACGTAGAAAATAACAATCGAATAATGCAACACCAACGACGGAAGATAAATTATGATATGGTAATAGTTTCGTTAGTTAACATTTAAAGGAGACTTAAGTTTAATGCGAGATGATCACTTTTTTCTATTTTTGCTTCTAAGAAAAGAAGATGAAAAAATATAAGTTACTTCCTTTTTTTATGTCGAACTGAATAATGCTATAGGTACTATTTAACCCTCTATAGCCCCAATTTTGTTTGCTTATTGGACAAAAAATTGCGATTGATTACAGTTCTTTACTTTGATTTGAAAATGTTTAAACTAGTAATTACTGTAGATGGATCGTTGTGTCGCTACAGTGATACGGTAATCAAATTTAATAGTACAACGATAACTCGATAAAATAAATTTTTTAACCCTCTATATTCCGAATTTTGTCTGCTTATTCGAGAAAAAATTGCGATTGATTACAGTTTTTCAGTTTGATTTGAAAATGTTTTAACTAATAATTACTGTAGATGGATCGCGGTGTCGCTACAGTGATACAGTAATCAAATTTAATAGTACAACGATAACTCGATAATATAAATTTTTTAACCCTCTATAGTCCGAATTTTGTCCGCTTATTGGAGAAAAAATTACGATCGATTACAATTTTTTGCTTTGATTTGAAAATGTTTTAAGTAATAATTACTGTAGATGGATCGTGGTGTCACTATAGCGATACAGTAACCAAATTTAATAGTGCAGCGATAACTAAACAAAATTAATTTTTTCAAATATAGATACATCAGCTTGTAACTTTTAAGTCACACGGTTCCATAGAGGGTTAATTAATTGTAAAAGGAAGTTCAGTTTAAAATTCTATAATTGTCAGTCAAATTACTATAATTGGTTGGTACCATTTATGGACAAATGTATTATCAATTTTTAAAAGTGATCAATTTTTCCTAGTTCGATAAATATATATTCTTAAAGAAGAATATTATTGAACTTTAAGCTAGTCCTTTAAATGATAACATTTTCAGTAAAAAAAACGTAACAATTCGAACATTAAAAGAAAAAGAAACAGTGCTTATGTGGAAGCTCAAACTTACAACTGGGTCTACTTCAGTGGCCTGAAGATTAGATGAAGATTGTTCTTAATTATGATCTCTGCGACGCGTTTCAGAAATCGGTATAAATAAGGCAAACATGTTAACATATTGAGAATCCTTAATTTTTTTCTACTCGATGCTGGCTTTTCGAGAACATTTCAGTTTTCTTTTTGCCTCGTCGGCATCGAGAAGAGCATATACGATCAAAATTTAGAGAAATCGTGACTAATTAGAATTAGTTAACCCTGCTGTCCTTCTCGGGTTTATATGACTCGAAATAAAATTTACTTTTACATAAATATTATGTTTTTAAATATTTTTTTAACATATTTAGTGGAGAATGAAATTTACCTTTACGTAAGTACTATGCTTTTAAATATCCCTTTATCAGAGTCATTGTATTTAATTTTTGCAGTTTATGTTTTTAAGTCTAAAATATTTTAAATTTAAAAACAAAATTTTTAAACAATATGTACATTAACTTTTACATAATTACTATACCGTTAAATATCCCTCCATAAAATTTACTATATATTTTGCACTATATTTTAATACCTCTAAAATATTTTACACTTAAAAAAAAAAAGAGCAAATAAAGCGAACGAGGAGGACAGCAGAGTTAAACCATCCCGCAAGCCTCGGATCGTTCATGTTAACATGTTCGAAAGATTTCTATCGTCTGTAATTAACCGTGTAAGAGGCTAACCCGGCATTGGGATCGACGTTGGGCGCCGGTCGACCTTGTACTCCGCTTTGAATTGGCGCCGCTGGATATCGCTGTTGTTGGCCCTGATATTGCGACTGATACTGCGATCGGTACTGTGGCTGATACTCCGGTTGATACTGCGGCTTCGGTTGATATTGCACTTGCGTGGGAGACCTGGAAAGACGAGAAACAGATCCTGCCGGTTAATACCACTGTTTAACCCCGGCGAGTTAAGTCAAGAGTAGCTGTCAGTTGTGCAAGTCGCGTTCACTGCGCTTTCGAGTGAGATTCACGTGACATTTGCATGGCTCGACGCGAATGCTTGTTCTCTTGGATCGAGAAAGTTTCTTCTCGATCCTTTGGAACCGGTGAAGTTGGTCTTTAGAAATTGTTGGATGTTGCAAGGGATGAATTTGTGTAATGCGAGGGTAGTTATGAAATTAGGCATGAAAATTGTAGGGTGTAATAAAGGATGCATTTGTGTGAGAGTGTGCGAATTGATGGATTCATCGAGTATTGAATTATTCCTGGAACGAGTTTTCATTCAGGCTTTAATTTTTTAAATCGACCCTTCGTTGATTTAAAACGCATAATTTTTTTTAACCCTTTCGCTGCTATGGTCGACTATAGTCGCTGACCACGAATCAATTTCTGTATACCGTGGGAATGGTGAGTCCGATTCGTGAATGTTTAACACGTTGACGCCGGCGCGGATATTCGGGGTTTGTTCCGTGCGGCGACGCTTCAACTAGTGGTCCGCCCCACAAAAAAATTAAATAATTATGTTATTTTTATAATATTGAATGTCGGTTTATTATGTTGAGAATTGAAAAATAAACCTATTTTGTACTACCTATTTTGTGAAATGCAAGTGTGACCCACTGTGATGCATGCTGTCCCACGGGACAGACGCGTGTGACCCACCGGTGATGCACGCCGGCGTCAACGTGTTAATCCGGAGTGATAGAGGCGTGAATAAAGAGTGTTTGGGACAGTGTGATCGAAGTGCGAGAGACGAGTGTTTGGGCCGAGCGATAGATGTGCGAGAAAAGAGTATTTGGACCGAGTGACAGAGATTATCGTGTGACCGAGAAGTTTCGGGGAATGTCTGAGCAGAGTGAAAGAGATTGAGAAATTGAAGAAGAGAGAATCGGGGAATAAATGGATGGAGAAAATGCGCGTGCGGGTTAGTCAAAGGAGAGTCAAGGAGAGTCGAGAGTCTTTGCACTTCGTACGATTTTTTATCGCTGAAGAAAAGAAGTTTTATTTTAAACAGAAAAAATGACTACCGCTTGTGAAAGTACTTATTTTCATTTATTTTACATATATACTTTTTCCTCTGGCAAACGAAATATAAATTTTTAATTTTGTAAAGCATTATGGTGCGATATCTTTGTAAATTGAACGTAATCGTGTTGAAAGCAGAATGTCTCCATATCGGAGCCAAAGGAGCGCTACGGGTTAATATTAAGAAAAATATGAATACCACACTAATTAATTCGTTACCTGGACGGATTGTAAACCGGCGCAGGAATCGGTCGCGGTT
This sequence comes from Ctenoplectra terminalis, assembly GCA_019453375.1. Classification (NCBI taxonomy): domain Eukaryota; kingdom Metazoa; phylum Arthropoda; class Insecta; order Hymenoptera; family Apidae; genus Ctenoplectra; species Ctenoplectra terminalis. The sequence goes on along the minus strand of SMSQ01022724.1, from coordinate 119,212 downwards.
GATTTTGGACCAAAGGTTGACGAGGAACAGGCTCGTATCGTTCACCGTTAGTGTACCGAGGATCCATGTAATAAACAGAGGGATCCTCTCTGTATTGACCATCGTCCTCGATTCCGTTCGGATTCGTAATACTGTTACCAGTCAAGGTTGGCGGTGGCACGTTTATTCCAGGACCTGCTGGTTCGAATCCTCGTCTGGACGCTCCGTATTCGACTTCTCGAACGTTTCCAGTATCGTCCACGAATCCGTATTTTCCGTACACTTCGCCGGTCGGATATTTTGATTCAATTTTGTAAGAACCGTCTGCATTCTCGTATCCGTAACTGTAGCTACCGTCTTCATTGTGTCTGATCGTTGAATTAATTTGTTATTAGTTATTGGTTGAATCGGTTACAGTTGATTAGGGTTTTAAAATTTGTGTGTCTCATCGACGATTTTTGACTCCTAGAATCTCTGATTTGTACGTGCAGTACCGGACAAATGATGTTTCTGAATATACTTAACCGTTTACTCCGTGGGAGTGAACGTAGTCTGACCTCACGCGTACTTTGTAACACGAGTGCATTCTGAAATAACTTTTTACCGTTTTTATATATTATTTTTAAAAAATAATCATGTCACGAGCGATCCCGCCTTATTTGCGCTTGTTGTAAAAAAGACCTTCGCGCTATCTGTGCGGCAAAACATAGTTGTTGTACATAAATTTTTCATGTAAGAGTCAGTGATCTTCCCCTAATCAAAATGATCCTTTGCGTGCTGATCATAAGAGAAGATCAATAAACGTTAAGTTATCTTTTTATAAATTTTAATTTTCAAAGAAAAAAACAATTTAATGTTTATTTTTTCTTACTCACAGTCACAATTAATATTGTTTCTTTATAATACGAAAAGAATTATTAAAATTGATTGATATTTGTCTAAATGAGAGTGTTTTATTTGACAACATCAAGTCAAAATATGTCCCGCAGTTTTCGTGCGTTCTTGCGAGAATTGCTTAGCAGTCAAACGGTTAAATGATTCGGTGTATTAAGATTAACTCAATTAAAATTATTGTACAGCTTTAAGTACAACAAATTTCAATACAAAATATATATTAGGTTGTCCCGAAAGTTCCTTTCGTTATCTTCACGCGGTGGTTTCGTCTGGCGATGTTTAAATAAACATTCAGCCTTATTTGTCAAACGAGAGACGGAGGAAAAAAATAGAGCAAAATGGATCCTATATAAAATAATATATTTCAAAATAAAAAATATTATGCATCCATTACTTATTAATAAAGTGAAAGAAACTTTTGGGGCAACCTAATATTTACATGTAATGAAAATCCGGCATTTCATATGCACCAACCTAATAATTATATGTTATTTTCTTCAAGGAAATTCTTGTAATAAAATAATACAGAATATTTCCGTTATGTTGAAATAAAAATTGTAAAGAATTGTTTTGAGGTAGTACAATATACGATCATACTGATTTTTTACGTTGGTGGCTGAGAATAGACACACAAAGGGTTAATTTATTAATTTACTTCTTTAACCCTGCTATGGTCTTCGAAATTTCTACAATCATGCTTTCATTTATTTACAAAAAAAGGTTTCTAATTTAAAGAAAAACGAAACTACGCGTACGTTACGTACAATCTAGCACGAAGCGTGTTATTCTGTAATATTTAGTCATCTAGTTTCGCAGATCTTTTTACCTCTTATATCAGTCACGCTCGAGTCACGTTGAAGGAAAAGTTACAAAAACGCACGGAAATGGACTAATGCAATGCGTGTAGCGATTGTCTGTCTATTGCAGAATCGAATAAAAGTGCGGTTCTGCCCTTGAAATTATAGACAAACGAATCGTCTTACGAAATTATTCAAAGCAGCGCCTACTTTGTGGGTTGCGAGCAATGCAACCGTCCGTTGCACAAATACTTTCTCGCGAAAAATTAGTTACAGAATTTTGCAGAATTTTTGTAACAGAAAGAACTTTTAACCATTAACATATATCATATCCTTATTCTTGAATCTAGATAAAAAGTACAGTGTAATCTTAACCTTGCTGCGATCCTTGGGTCATTTTTCCACAATCGCGTTTCCTTTTCGTTAAAAAAATTTCTTAATTCCGAGAAAAATATAAAGAAGCTATCGTTAACCCTTTGCATTCGTAAACTTTTTTAACACCTTGACATACAAATAAAATGCGCGTCGACGCGTTCGTAAAATACCATTTAATTTGGCTTAACAATGCACACTCACGTGCAAGCTTAGAAACAGAACGTTTCATTTTCAAATTTACACTGCTATATAATATTCAATAAAGTTGACATATAATGTTAATGTATTACATTGGAAACTATGAAACGGGCGTTGCGTCAATTCGTGCGGCACATATGAGTCAAATTTTTTTACTTTATTTATTGCACGCAAATGTTTTAACACGGCTGTACGACTAGTTGCTAGTTTAGACCCAAGTGTTCGACTAGTTGTGCGTGGATCGGATTCCACGGTCGTCCTTAATTCCTCGTTATCAATATGGGCCGGTGGTCTTCCTCGAGGCTCATTCGCGATACTCAAATTGCCGGAACGAAATTTTTCGAACCAATATCGAGCATTTTTTTCATCGGTAGATCCATCTCCGAATGCCCGATTAATATTTCGCGAAGCTTGAGCCGCGGTATGATTTAATTTAAACTCGTACAAGAAGAGTAGATGTAAATCGCGTTTTGTTTCCGTCTGGTTTGGGATAAAAATAAAATAAAAATGGGATACAAAGACGAAAAAATTTTACAAAATGAGTAAGAAGAATACCTTTAAGCTTTATAAATAAAAATATCGAGCGAACGTTACAATGTATCTCTCTCGGTCGCAGCTGAACATAGACTAAACAAAAAACGCCCGTTTCATAGTTTCCAACCTAATACGATAATTAAGTAATACTGTAAAGTATGATGCATCTAAAAATATTTTGGATTATGTACCGGCGTTTGCCGAAGACAGTTCTCGACGTCTCGGAGACGTCAAAGTCTATAATGGGCACATGAAATGAATCACGTTTCTCATACGTCATTGTATGTCAAGGGGTTAACCCTCTGTGGGACCGTGTGACTTAAAAGTTACAAATTAATGAATCTATATTTTAAAAAATTTGTTTTATCCAATTGTCACTGTTCTATTAAACTTGATTACTGTATTATCGTAGCGACATCACGATCCATCTATAGCAATTATTAGATTAAAAATTTTCAAATCAAAGCGAAAAGCTGTAAGCAATCGTAATTTTTTCTCCGATAAGCAGACAAAATTCGGGCTATAGAGGGTTAATAACTTAGAAAGCGAACGGTATCACCGTTTACGAAAAAAACAAAAAAAACAAAAAAGAAATAACGGTTTTCTTCTTCCATAGGAATTATTAGTTTAAAAATTTTTAAATCAAAGCGAAAAGCTGTAAGCAATCGTAATTTTTTCTCCGATAAGCAGACAAAATTCGGGCTATAGAGGGTTAATAACTTAGAAAGCGAACGGTATCACCGTTTACGAAAAAAACAAAAAAAACAAAAAAGAAATAACGGTTTTCTTCTTCCATAGCAATTATTAGTTTAAAAATTTTCAAATCAAAGCGAAAAGCTGCAAGCAATCGTATTTTTTTCTCCGATAAGCAGACAAAATTCGGGCTACAAAGGNAAAAATCTCAAAAATCTTAAAAATTTTAAAAATCTTAAAAATCTTAAAAATCTTAAAAATCTTCCAAATCTTAAAAATCTT
>SMSQ01022724.1:33612-113631 GCA_019453375.1 Ctenoplectra terminalis | reverse complement strand
AAAATATAAAAATATAAAAATATAAAAATATAAAAATATAAAAATATAAAAATGTAAAAATGTAAAAATGTAAAAATGTAAAAATATAAAAATGATGGCAGATTTAATGGAGCTTTTGGAAATAGCTTGTTAGAAGTGAACCAGTTGGGATAAAATATCGATCGCGACTGAGAGTGCAGAGGGTTAATAGTCACGCCATTTTTGTTATTAACACTAGAACTACAGAATTGGTAGAAATTACTTGTTTGAAATTTCTCATGTAAATTCTATAAATTTATAGCAATTTTAAGAATCTGTTGTGTTTTTCTGTAATAAATATGAATAAAGATTTATTTCATTGCATCTTATATTTTTTTTCAAACACTTATTACTTTGAGTTCTTTGATAGGAATTTGTATACTTAAATCGCCGGTGGTTCTAGTGTTAATTTTTATAAACTGGATTTTAGCAAACTGGACTCTTGATATTATTTAATTTTGAATATTTAAGTATTTGACACTCCTATTGTGTTCATAAAAACTTACTCTAAGTACGTAACAATTATGATCGCATATTTTTATAAAATGTGTAATAAAAAATTTATTCATATATTACAGAACATGTATAAAAAGAGACTTAAGAAATCTGAGTCTGATAAAATTCAAAATAAGAAACTTATGTAAATGAAAAAGCACGAACGAAAAACACGATAAATGCAGAATTGTAAGATACATTTTATAGTTATAAATACTAACGAAAAGTTGAATCAGTACCTTTGTAGAAGTATTAGAAAGGAAGAAGCATAAATCAGAATTATCTGGCTGTGCTCATCGGTAAAAATGTGAGTCATAAGCAACGAAAATTAAAATAATAGTGATTTGATTATATTAAATTAAGTTAATAAAAATATGAAACAATAGTGATTCAAAACAAGGGCAATTAAATATTAAAAAATACAGGTCTAATTTTAATTCTAAAAATTAATTTTTATATCTTTTATATTTTAGATTTATATCTTTAAAAAAATATATATATATAATAGAAGAGGGTTTGCATAAACAAAAAGGAAACCTTTTACTAAATTTAAATTCACTCGAGTATTTTTAAATAAAAATTTTTTTAATATGGAATGCAAACTAGTTTAAAATTTGTACAAGTTTTTATCAACCAATTAAACAATATCTTTTCATATAAACACTGTATGATTTCACAAAACTTGTTCTTATTATCATTCTCAAATTATCTAAAAAATTTCTATTCTCGTTACTGTGTCATTAACAAGGAATGAGAACTAGCGTGTTTAATCGATCCACCAAAGCGTGAACAACGCAATAAATTGACTCGTTCATTCAACTTAAGTACAGCGACACAATATTTCCAAATCTTAAGACATCAAACATCGTTTCTAATCATTAATTAAAACTACAAGGATTTATAAGAATTATGTTATAAGAATTCCATTCTGTGATCTCAAAATTCTTCCAATAACACAAAGGATCCACAGGAAAAAGGGTGAATGTCAAATTTTAGCATTTCTTTAAAAAAAAAGAAAATTTATTTCTTAATATATATCACAGCTTCATATTTTCTCATATATCAAAATAAAACATTTTATTCTGCATCGTTTTCAATTTTTACTTATAATTTTAACATCCCCTTTTCATGCATTGTTTTTCTCGTCGACATTTTTTACACTAGAACTACCGACGATTAAAGCATACTTATTTCTACAAAAAAAATCATAAAGGTATATAAAAAAATACGCAATCGAAGGGAAACAAAGCTTTGTCTACATTTTTAATAGAAAATCACGGAAAATTGCCTGCGAGATGACATAGTTAATTTATAAAATTTCTGTAAAAAATTACGAATGGGTCATTTTGACCACTTTGGTAGTTCTAGTGTTAATTTTCGTGTTGCACACTGGAATTTCTTATATCTTACCGATATTCAAAATTTATAGATATTGAATTTGATTCTTATATAATAAACTCTTTAAATTTGTGTAATTTTCATTTATTGAATGTAGATAATTGTAACGAAAATTTTAACACAAAAAGTATTAATTCCCAATGTAAAATATTCAGTGAGAAGTATCACACACAGGAACATACGAAAAAATATGAAATTCAAAATTTATTAACAGTAGAACTACCGACCTTTAAAGTTTACTAATTTGTCTCAAAGAAATCAAAATAATTGATGGAATAAAAAAACTACCGATCTTTAAAGTATACTTATTTGTCTCAAAGAAATCAAAATAAATGATGGAATAAAAAAACTACCGACCTTTAAAGTATACTTATTTGTCTCAAAGAAATCAAAATAAATGATGGAATAAAAAAACTACCGACCTTTAAAGAAATCAAAATAAAAGATGGAATAAAAAGACTACCGATCTTTAAAGTATACTTATTTGTCTCAAAGGAATCAAAATAAAAGATGGAATAAAAAGACTATCGACCTTTAAAGTATACTTATTTGTCTCAAAGAAATCAAAATAAAAGATGCAATAAAAAGACTACCGATCTTTAAAGTATACTTATTTGTCTCAAAGGAATCAAAATAAGAGATGCATAAACGAAAAGAAGACAAACACTGATCAATAATTTTTACCGAAATTCACAGAAAATTCTCAAAAATGCACCATAATAAATTTACAAAATTTCCATAAGAAATAACAAATTTATTCTTTCGACAATCTTGGAAGTTCTAGCGCTAAAATTGTCATCCCCTTTTTCTCACGAGCCTTTCAATCAAAACACCAGAAAGCACCAATAAAAGTAACCAACACTCTTCGAAAATCACTAATACGATAAAACAATTGAATACACAGACTCGAATCCCTAAATCAGTTACGTCTAAACAAAAAAGCACTGATCCAACTATGAAACCAATTTGATAACCGATGTTTCGCGCGAGTGTAACAAGTTTGGTCAGCCCATGAAAGCGTGGAAACACGATGAAAATGAAACACTGGTTGACAAATGTTGAAAATCGAGGAATACTCACGGGAAGACGCATGTTTCGTCGCTGATGAGGCAGACGCGATTGTGTTATAGGATCGCGTTACACCGGCCGCGAGTCAACTTATATAGGTCCCCATCGGGAGCGGCGGGGCCCGCCCATGGGCCCGACCATCGCCTCAACCTCGTCGCAATCTAAGTACCAGAGTTCACCGCACCGCAGCACGACTTTGAAAATTTCTAACGCGCCAATTTTCATTCAGCCTCGAGCGTGACATGTCTCCGGTTTTCGATCATCGTTGTCAGTTGCGTAAACTCGATTCGTAGGAAAATCGCGATGGTATCCGAAGCGTCTTAGGGGGGCAGCGACTGGGACCGTTGCCAGAGTGGACGTTTTTGGAGCTCGAGCTGAAGCTTTCGTGCACCACGTGTGAATTGTAATTGGATCGTGGGTTGTATTGTTTTGGTTGAGAGCGTACTGTGGTGGGAGTATTTAGGAGTAAAATTATTTATATAATATTTTTTGTGATTCTATTATTGTTTAATTGTATTTATGTTTATGTATGTATTTATTTAGTATTCTATTGATATTTATTTTATTATTTTTTAATTGTATTTATGTTTATGTATGTATTTATTTAGTATTCTATTGATATTTATTTTATTATTTTTTAATTGTATTTATATAATTTATTTATTGTTCTATTATTATTTAAGTGTATTTATATAATTTATTTATTATTTTATTATTATTTATTCTATTATTATTTAATTGTAATTATATAATTGTAATTTATTTATTATTTTATTATTTAATTGTAATTATATAATATATTTATTATTCTATTATTATTTAGTTATATTTATTTAATTATTTGTACAATTGGTTTATTATTTTCGATGTTGTTATTTGTAATTTAAAATTAGTTAAAATTGTATGTAAATGGATTTTTTGTTACACTTTATAAAAAAGTATGCGATCATAGTTGTTTCATAATTAGAGTAAATTTTTAAGAATACGATAGAAGGGTTAATAGGGTAATTTTTTATGAATTTTAGTTAGTATCGTATAAAGGTAGTTTTAAATTTATTCTATCTTAGAATTTTCTTTGTTTGTAATAAGAATATAGTGGGAATAATTTATTATAGTTCTCTTAAAAATTAGGGTAAATGGTGTATGGTTAACTTCACTAATGACATCAATGATTCAAATGTTTTCGGAACAACGTATTATATTTTATATATATATATTAGACAAAAGTATAAAAATTTTGGGGTAACAATTTAGAGGGTTTTGTAATTTTGAAAATGTTTTACACGTATAATAGTTCTATCGATGTACTACAAACTATAATTTGTCGATGCTAAGAGTACTTATTTTTCAAATTATATATTTGTTGAAAAGATGTTTATTATGATACTCTACAGCTATTTGATTTTATGGATATGTTACTAATTAGTATCGTACTCCGTGAATAAATTATTGATCGAATTTACAGAATAAAAACATTTTTTTAACGATTTGAATGACGATAAATTAAGAAATTTCTTGAATTTTATGTTTTTTTGTATGGATAAAAAATTGTAATGCCGCAAATTAAGTTTCGTGACTGACAGACGCTTAACGATGATCGCGAACGCATTCAGCGGAAAGCCCTTGACGAAATGCGTTCATATTGCGTTTATATATTTCCCACAAACATGATTCTGCAAGGTGATCTTCTGGAGAATAAATATTTTTTACAAGGACATTATATGTAATGTCGTCTGCAAAAATAAGTTGTTTATCTGTGAAATTGAAATCTGAATCGTCTTTTATTTTCTGTCTAGTAAATGTTTTTTTTATAATCATCCTGTTAATAATTTTATAGAGAATATTAGAAAATATAAGAAAATTAGTACTAGTTATTAGGTTGCTACGAATAAAATTGCCGATTAAAATTAGCGTAGAATTTTCATTGTTTATAGCGATATTGATTTATTATAGCTTTCAAAAAATTAGTTAAAAAAATGTAGCTATATTAATACTAGAACTATCGACAATTAAAATATATTTGTTTCTACCAAAGAGAAAAAAAAAATTAAAATCGTTGGTATTTTTCAAAAACAGATAACGCAAGAGAAATTAACCTTTATTTCTAGAAATGCTATGAAACGCGTCACAGTTTTATCAAGATTTTACGAGAAATCACGAATTTATTATTTTATTTACAAACTTTCACTTATTCAGATCTTTAGATAATTTGAAATAATTTTGTAACACGAAAAATAATTCACAAATAAGAAGACCACGAGTAGAACATTTTAAGAACTCGTTTCACTATTAGACGATCATTTCTTGCTGTAAAGAGAAAATACTTTAATTACTAATTAGGAGTCATGCATGAGAGCCAATAAAAATCATATTGATTGAATAAAACAGTAAAAAGCAAAGAAATATTTTTTATTCAGAATTTACACGCACCGACTCGATAAAATAATAAGTAGAATCATAAAATACCAATAGGTGTGTTGAAAAACATGTAATAATAAGTAAGAAATATTTATTGTTTTATAAAATAGTAATTCCAAAATTTTTGTTATTTTTTATACCAGTAAAATATCGAGTAATTTTTCAATAATTCAAAAAAAAAAAGAAAAAAAGAAAAAGAAGGGTCTGAAAACGCAATATGGTAACTGGTTCTATTATACTCTGGTATCTTGTTTAGAATAAAGTAAGAATGAAGCGTTACTACCATAATTACACAGATGACCGGCTAACCGAGAACTTTCCCGATCATATAAGAGAACTTCTTGACATTTATCGTGGCAGTATTAAGGGCATTATAAGGCTCAACAGAGTGAAATATACACTCCTTTGGCGATCTTGCAACCCAAGTGCCCGTTTCGTGAGAATCAATTCCTGTAGAAATAGCTTTCACGTTCAGAAACATCTTTTTAAGCGATAGCCACCTCTTGTGCAATATCCTTTGTGTTTTTAACTCGTTCGTACTTGTCAGCTTTTGTTGTGTGGCAACAGGTGTGAAAGTTTAAGAAATGGTAACATCAAATTTTGCAACATATAAAAATACATTTCACCTACGGTGAAACCTATCTCTTATTTTGTGACAATCCATTTGATGGTTTTCTTCGAGACTTGTAAATTTGTGAAAGTAGAAATTATTTTAAATTGATTAATCATATTTGAGGACGTTTTTATGTATATTAGTATGTTATTCTATAGATTTTTGAATTTTTGAAGGTGTTTTTTTTTATTTTAATTATTAGAGAAATTAAGTGGGATCGTAAGGCGAATTGACAGAAAGACAGAAAAGGTAACTGTCTAAATTTTTACTATTATTTTTTCATTATTAATGTTCAAATCAAATTTTATAAAAGTTAACTTTCTAAATTTTTACTATTGTTTTTTCATTATTAATGTTCAAATGAAATTTTAGAAAAGTTAACTTTCTAAATTTTTACTATTATTTTTTCACTAAAAACAGAATCCGATTCGTCCCGATCTTCCATATTTATATTAAAAACAGAATAAAATTAGAACCATTCTTCTATTAATCTTTCACACTGTCATGTAATTTAGAAATTTTTTCAAATTTCACTTTATTCGCTTATCATCGTACTATTAAATGTTATTTGTGCTTTTAATTCAATTCAAATCAATTTAAAATAATATTTAAATTTTAACTATATGTACCGATACCAAGCAGTCCATTTAAAGTAATTATTCGTTAAAAAATTTTTAATTACAATTCTTTTCTTTCGAGTTAATTAAAATTGATCAAAAACGGACTTATACAATTAATGTTTTCAAGGACTCGTACGTACACAACAAGATCTTCAATATTTTAACCCTCTATGGGTTAAAAGTTACAATTTGATGTATCTATTAGGTTGTCCCGAAAGTTTCTTTCGTTCTATTATTGAGAAATTGCTGCACGATATTTTATGTTTCACAGTGTATTGTTATTTTATACAGGATTTATTTTGCTCTATCTTTTTCCTTCGTCTCTCGTTTAACAAATAAGGCTGAATGTTTATTTAAACATTGCTAGGCGATACCACTGCCTGAAGATAACGAAAGGAACTTTCGGGACAACCTAATATATTTTAAAAAATTAATTTTGTTTAGTTATCACTGCACCATTAAATTTGATTACCGTATTACTGTAGCGACACCACGATCCATCTACGGTAATTATTAGCTAAAACATTTTCAAATCAAAATGAAAAACTGTGATCGATCGTAATTTTTTCTCCAATAAGCAGACAAAATTCGGGCTATAGAGAGTTAAAAAATTTATTTTATCGAGTTATTGTTGTACTATTAAATTTGATTACCGTATTACTGTAGCGACACCACGATCCATTTACGGTAACTATTAGTTAAAACATTTTCAAATCAAAATGAAAAACTGTGATCGATCGCAATTTTTTCTCCGAAAAGCAGACAAAATTCGAGCTATAGAGAGTTAAAAAATTTATTTTATCGAGTTATTGTTGTACTATTAAATTTGATTATTGTATTATTGTAGCGACACCGCGATCCATCTACGGTAATTATTAGTTAAAACATTTTCAAATGAAAGCGAAAAACTGTAATCGATCGTAATTTTTTCTCCGATAAGCAGACAAAATTCGGGCTATAGAGGGTTAAGTTCCTCGATCGCATTCGATTCGTGGCACGATTTACGACTTAAAATTGCCGAGCGATTCCCGAGCGATCGTGATCGAAATGCATACACATTGTAACGTCACGGGGACATCTGAATGCAGTTGCAGTGAAAGTACGAAAGGACAGTGCTCCGGAATTTATATTCGTGGAATAACAAACAGGACGGTCGAAACGAACGACGTTTTCGTTACAATCGAGCGGTTGACGCCGGAGAGTTCAATGCTCGTCCGTCGAAGGGACGTTAAGCTCGTTTCGTTTACGCAACACTGTTACGTACGACATAATTCGATATTAATGCCGGCATTCGTGCTACTGAAACAGGGGCGTTCACTTCTCTTGTTTCATCCAACGAAATTGTCGTAGGCGTACAAGGAAAATATTCCAAGTCCGTGAAACTACCTTTTCAGGAAACTATTCGATTATCCAGAAAGTTCAATACGGAACTTAACCCTTTCCGCTCGAAGTTTTTATTTCATTCATATTACCAGCAACTCGAAGCAGTTTCAATGAAAAAATCATATTTATATATACGTAAATAATGTGCGCATTCAAAGGAAAGACATCATTGTATGTTATTATTTTTTTTTAATTGATTATTGATTCAAATGTTTTTTTTAATTTAAATTTAAAGTTGCATGAACCCGAATGAGTTATAAGCAACCACGTAATTTCACCGTCAGGAAAACGTTGATTTAATACGAAACCAATGAAGTAAATTCCACTTCCGACATGTGTAAAACAGATGGATTGTGGTATATAAGAAATCAAAAAACTATAACATTATTACATTTTGTAATCGTCCAAGGTGCGATACCTCTTGGTATGAACTAAATATTATTTGCATTGTCTCCATAGCGGAGCCCTCGAGTTTGAAGACAAATTTTAAATGGCTCCGGAGCCCTCGAGTGCAAAAGGTTAACTCTTTGACGTACGATTTAATTAAAATTATTTTTCATCTGGATCCGATTTATAATCCTTTGCTCTGTAACCACGAGTCGCACTCGTGGCGCCGATTCTGGTTAAAAATTCAATAAAGAAACACAATATTTATGATAAAATTGAATTTTAACTTTAACTGTAATTTAAGTTTACAGGATTGAAAATTAGCAAATATAAAATACGTGTAATATTTCAATACTTTGCGTTCGACGGAGTGTCAAAGACGCGAATAACTATTGCTAATGAATGAAGATTGAAGAAATGGCAAGCCACGGGGTTAACCCTGTATGGCTTTGTGTGACTTAAAAGTTACAAACTAATGTATCTATATTTTAAAAAATTTATTTTATTTAGATATCACTGTATTATTAAATTTTATTACTATATTATTGTAGTTGTACCACGATCCATCTATAGCAATTATTATTTTAAAAGTTTACAAATCAAAGTGAAAAACTGTAATCGATCGTAAGTTTTTCTCTAATGAACAAACAAAATTCGGCCTATAGAGTGTTAATTTTTTTTTCACACGTTGCTATAACAAGTGTTTGAAAATAAAACTTTTGTTAATTTAAAGAATATATATAAAAATATATAAAAATATATAAAAATGTATTTTTGAAACAAATGTTGGGAAATTATAGAAGATTGAAATTCATATGAGAAATCTAATTCTAAATTAGTGCGATTCAGTTCGCTTCAGTTTCTTTATTTACACTAATTATACATTTTACACGTTTTTTAGCCATTACTATTATATCGCTATTACCACTTTTTTATATCAATTTTATCACTGTGAAAATTATCTTCGCTCGAAGAAAACTCGCTCCAATCAACACTTTCTTCATCGCTTTCGTAAAACATTTCCTGGACTATATCGGACATTACGGGATTATATTTCACAGTAAAACACACTGCTTCTAATTAAATATCAGAATTCCAATTGAGCTAGATTTTAACTAATGCAAAATAAAGAAATTTATTCAATTTAACTGCGATACAAAGTAATTTCTCATTTTAGGTAGTTTTGGGATCTCTTTTCCGAAATACTTCGTTTCTCTCGGTAATTTATTTCTGTAAGCAATTTTTGTAGTCGTCTAGTTTATTCAGTTTCTTGCCATTAACCCTTTGCCCTATAATCACGAGTCACACTCGTGGCGCGGATTCTGGATAAAATACAATAAAAACACGCAATATTTATGATAAAGTTCAATTTTAGCTTTAACTGTAATTTAAATCTACAACATTGAAAATTAGCAAATACAAAATACGTGTAATATTTATATTAATACGTGTCAAAGACGTGAATAACTATTGCTAATACGTATGAAGATTGAAGAAATCGTAAGCCAAGGGGTTAAAAGGCTTTCGTAAAAATAGGAATAAATTATAGTCGGACTATGCAATGTTCTATGAGCATGGCGGATGTAATAGAACTTCTCTGTCAGGGTCCAACAATTTTTACTGACTCTTTATTCACAGACTTCTGTTTTGTTGACTAATTTCGGAAGTTGTTTAATTGTTATTTAATCGGTTTGCTCGAATTAAGTATTTTATTATCCGACAGAAGTTCATAATAAATAATTTCATTTCAATTTTACTAACTTACGAATTTGTACTTGAAAGTTAACTTTCTAAATTTTGACTATTATTTTTTCGCTATAAAGAAAAAATGATCCGATTCGTCTCGATCTATCATTTTTATATACAAAATAGAATAAAGTTAGGACCATTTTTCTATTAATTTTTTTTTTTCACTGTCATGTGATTTAGAAAGTTTTGTAATTGTGATTTAGATTTAAATTAAAGAACTTAATACCGACACCTATTAAAAGCGCTATAAATTTTCAGAATAATTCAATGCATAGATTGACTTGGGAAATATTTATGCGCTATTTTTGTAAATATACGAGCAAAATTTTTCATTGTTTCAAATATAAATCACTGTGCATTAACGATTGAAGTCACACCTTGTAAGTCTAGTTACAAGATACGGAAAAATAAAATTGGTTTCACTTAGAAGTTTCAATTTTGTATTTGATTTAGAATATTCCTTTTAGATAGAAAAATAGTTAATGTTGATATTTCTTTGACGAAAGTTGTAGCAAATGAATGTATATAAATATTAGCAAGTCGCGGTCGGTTATTGCAAACGAAGTTCTTCTGTTCACCATGAGAGAACGGCACCTTACCACCGAAGAATGGAGTTTAACGCTGCGCCTGACCACAGATTACTTATTCTACTGCGGCGCATAAGTAGAAAGAAGCAGCAGGAACGAAGTAGCTAGAATAACGTTTATTAACAGTAGAACTACCGACGATTTAAACACAGTTATTTGTATCGAAGAAATCAATATTTCTATTTTCACTTTTGAAAAGTATCAATATTTCTACTTNGCGCTATAAATTTTCAGAATAATTCAATGCATAGATTGACTTGGGAAATATTTATGCGCTATTTTTGTAAATATACGAGCAAAATTTTTCATTGTTTCAAATATAAATCACTGTGCATTAACGATTGAAGTCACACCTTGTAAGTCTAGTTACAAGATACGGAAAAATAAAATTGGTTTCACTTAGAAGTTTCAATTTTGTATTTGATTTAGAATATTCCTTTTAGATAGAAAAATAGTTAATGTTGATATTTCTTTGACGAAAGTTGTAGCAAATGAATGTATATAAATATTAGCAAGTCGCGGTCGGTTATTGCAAACGAAGTTCTTCTGTTCACCATGAGAGAACGGCACCTTACCACCGAAGAATGGAGTTTAACGCTGCGCCTGACCACAGATTACTTATTCTACTGCGGCGCATAAGTAGAAAGAAGCAGCAGGAACGAAGTAGCTAGAATAACGTTTATTAACAGTAGAACTACCGACGATTTAAACACAGTTATTTGTATCGAAGAAATCAATATTTCTATTTTCACTTTTTAAAAGTATCAATATTTCTACTTTCACTTTTTAAAAGTATCAATATTTCTATTTTCACTTTTTAAAAGTATTAGTATTTCTATTTTCACTTTTTAAAAGTATCAATATTTCTATTCTCACTTTTTAAAAATATTAGTATTTCTATTTTCATTTTTTAAAAATATTAATCTTTCTATTCACACTTTTAAAAAATATTAGTATTTCTATTTTCATTTTCTTAAAATATTAGTCTTTCTATTCTCACTTTTTAAAAGTATCAATATTTCTATTTTCACTTTTTAAAAGTATTAATATTTCTATTTTCAAAAATTTTTTAAAGCGATAACTGTTAAATATTTTTTTAAATGAAAATAGAAATATTTTTTAAATGTGAAAATCAAAATATTGATACTGTTATGATGTGAAGATAGAAATATTAACACTTTTATTTCTGTGGTCAAACTGCAAAATGAAATATATATAGTTTTCTTAATTTTATATTCCAACAATTTTTTAATTCATTCATCTCTATTACAACCTCATCTATTTCTTTTTAATTTCAACGTACAAGCTTGTTATTATAACGTCACAAAATGTATTCTCAACTTGTGGATTTCATTCAGACGCGCATAGAAAATGGTATGTTTCAATTTTTAAAACCGATAACTTCTGCTGAAAATTAAAATGACGATCCATTTTGGTAAGACGAGCGATTAAATCTTCATCCACCCTCGATGCATCAAAACAGATCGTCACGGATGGCCAGGGTAACAAGATAAGAGGCCGATAAAGGGTCGCGTTGCATATTCATGCAATTACTTTAATTGACTCGTTCGACTCTGTATCAAGAGCCACGCAAACCGGAACGCGAACAAGATGTCGTGACTGTCGATGCTTAATTCCCTCGTGCCTTCCGTTAATTCACAAATCTCGATTACCGAGCTATTCGGGAGTCGGGCACAAATCTCGATTACCAGGTTCGTCGAGCGTTTTAACAACGGTACACGCATGATATACGAAATTGAAACGTCACATAAAATAGTATCCAAGAACGTATAATAAAAGTGCAATTATCGTGCTCACGCCCATTTCTCTGGTATCATCGCGTATTTCAGAGTGCATTTCTTCGATGGAAACCACGAAGCTTGTGGAACGTTGTACGGTTATATTAAAAAGTTAATCGGTCGTGGTATGCGGTTTATGGACGCGTTTTTCTGCCGATGGGTGTTGTCAGGTGGAGAAAAGGAGTGGCTGTTGGAAATATCTTATTAGCTTCTTCGATGTAGATCTCTTCGTTTCTTTAACTGCAGGAGTATTCTGAATGTTTGAGCCTGGAATTAATCGGATATTACTTATTAATCGGGTAGAGGAAGAGAATGTTTGAAGGAGAATGTAGTGGACGGGGTGTGATTCTTTTAACTGGTTTGAAAGCTTGATTGATATTGTATTTTGAATGAGAGATGTTCGGAGGAAAGTTGTGTTTTAAGTAGGTGTTGTATTAGTAGAGGAACGATAAGGCGAAACTTGAATTTAAGAATGTATTTTTTGGAACTTTGGTTTGATAAATACGCCTCTCAAGTTGTTTACATTATTTATATCAAGTGTTAATGATAATGTAACATGTGTGAGTAAGAAGAAGTAAAAGTAAAAAAAGAAAAAATAGTTTTAGAGGTTTGATACTAGAATTACCAAAGAAGTTAAAAAAGGTGCGTTCGTGATTTCTCGTAAAAATTTTATATCGTGAATGAAATTTAATTTTTCGCGATGAAAGATTAAATTTCTGAGAAAGTAATAATAACTGAGAACATAAGAATGTATCTGAGAATATATAAGGAGTTTTTAATATCAACGAAGGCAAAGTGTAATTATAAATTGATGTATGTGGAATATTTATTTATTGAATTTTGACCACTCACAAAAATATAAATTTTTCTAAAAAGAAAAGTTTCTCGTAAAATAAGATTAGTACAGCAATACTCAGTATTTTTCTTTATTAATTTTCTATAAATATATAGTATCTACACATTGAATTCGGACTGTTCACAAACACAAATTTTTGTGGGAGAAAGTTTCTCGTGGAATAAGATTAGTACAACAATACTTAATATTATTTCTTTTAATTAATTTTCTATAACTACACAGTATTTAGTTACTGAATTTGTCCACTCGCAAAAATATAAATTTTTGCAGGACAAACTTCTTTTTATTAACTTTATATAAATACACAGTATTTACTTATTAAATTTAGACCACTCACAAAAATATAAACTTTTACAGGACAAAGTTTCTCCTAGAATAACATTGGTACAACACTCAGTATTTTTCCTTTATTAACAATTATACTACAAATTCAAATTCAAATAAAAATTTTTACGAAAGAAATTTTCTCTTAAAATAAAACTAATACAATAACGCTCAACATTTTTTCTTTATTAATTTCCTATATATATATATATATATACAGCACCTACTAATTAAATTCGAACAAATAACAAGAATATAAATTTTCACTCCACAAATCTTCTCGTTAAATAAAATTAGTACAATGCTCAGTATTTTTGCTCTATTAATCTCCCACAAATATACAGTATCTAAAATAAAAATCTCCCACATACCGCAAGTAACACGCGACACAGTCACAAAACACTGAAAACGGTTCCAACCCGATAAACAGAAAACTACAAGATAAAAAAAATGATGTTCATTTCGACGAAGCGGACTAAACATTTGAAACACGCGATATTTATTTAGTACACCCTAAAACCGGTGATCTTTCAAACGATGTCATTAATCCTGGCTGCAGCGTTGCGTAGCCTCAAGTCAGCCTAACATCACAATCGCGGCAAATTGCAGGATCCTCGAGCTGCAGCTCGAATCAGGCGCCATTCGTCGTTGCGGTATCGAAACAATCTGCGCTTACGGATTCACCGTATCGTCGACATTACTTACACCGTGGCGCGCGTAAATAACGAGAATTTCAGTCTGATTGCGCGTTATCTGGTCGGCTTCGATGATAATGCTAACCGGGGCTACAATTATCCTTGTGGTTAGCTCTCTTGAATCAAGGATGAATCATGGTATTGCCGGCCATCGTAACCGGTTCAACCGCGGTTCGAATTATTTTGTCCCGTATATCATAATCGGGAGCCAATTATTGTTCGCCGTGGCGTATTCAGATCGCAACTGGAATTGCACCTGCGATTGAATGCGATTCGGCCGGCGACATGAGTAAGCGCGGCTTCGCTCGACTGGTATAAATCAGAGCGCGCTTGATGATGCAAACATGCTCGAATCACGGTATTTAGCGATGTTTTTTTGGTAGCTGATGAAGATGTCATTGTTGGGTATCGAGATATGGCAGAGGCGATCGATGGATTGGAGTTGACAGTAGAAGTCTGTGTCTTGGTTCTTTGGTTTATATTTTATTCCTCGTTTGACCTTAATTTTTTTAGATCAGTAAGAAATGAGTGTAATGGAAAGGTAAATAGTCAAATTTGAAACTTCTTTTATTGAAAATCAAAGATAACTCGAATCTATTCTTCATTTGTCATTTGTTTTCTTAACTTAACTGGATTTTTGGTATTAAATTGGCGCGATGGTAAGAAATAAGTATAATGAAAAGATAAATAGTTAAATTAGCAGATTCTTTTATTAAAAAAATTAATTTCCAGTAGGGTAAGTTGGAGAGTAATGGGTTGCTTCTTTTAAAAGCATTAATATATTGTAAATTTAATTAACATGTACAGTAAAAAAATGTATTTTCTAAAGTAAATACATGTGAATTTATTCTATATGGAATATTATAACATTATTATATTATATTATATAACATTATTATTTAAATTTCATAGCTAGATTGAGCCATTTCACTCGAGATTACCCTATATTCAGGAATAAAATTGTTCGCACCGTTAACAAATAATAAATCAATGTATAACATACAGTGGTAAAAAATTAACAGAATTAAATAATAAATAATTAAATTTGCAATTGAAAAATTCACTTCTCAATACTTTAATAGCATCAATGGCAATTTACCTAAATTCCGTAAATTCTCTGTAAAAGTAAATTACACAAAATAGAAAATAATAAAAATGAAACGATTGTCGAACTAACTTGAATTATAATTTTAAATTACTAACAATCAACTGTTATTTTTATGGTTATCAAACTGCCTCCATAATGAATTACTCGATACATTTTGTCATTATCGAACTTCAAAAAATAAGGCGAAAAGGAAGCACAGTATTGAAACTCGATTTTAATGTTACTACGTGACTCTTATTTATTTATCATTACACAAACCAATGGCGTATTATCGTTATTATTTTGTAGGTTTTCCGTATCACAAAGCGAAATATTTTTCACGATTCACAAATCTGTTGCAAAGTACACTAAATTGCGGGCGAACTGCAATTTTGTAACATTCAACGTTAATTTGTGTGCGTTTATAAATTTAAGAAACGACGCTGTTATCGTTGCTACCGAGTCGAACTGTAAACCGCTTTTTCGAACGGTTCAGGTATGTATACGAGGACAAAGAAAAGGCTTGTCGAATTTATACGAAGCGATCGAAATTTTAATTAAATGACAGATCCGCCTTCGGTGGTCGTTAAATGTTCTTTATAGTGCACACCAACCGCGTCACCGTCTTTATTAAATTCCAATGTGCGAAAGAAAGATGATCCACTAAAGCGTAAAAATATAATTAACCGAACTTAATTCGTAAAGTTCTTTTCTTAACACATTCCTTACCGTTCGAGATCATTCGTAATGAACAATACTTTACCGTTATGTTTCGTTCTATGGTATTTTATCCTACAATACTGTTAGAGAGAAACGATCAATTTTATTTTCAAGTTTTTGTTATAAATTTTCATTAAGTAATAAACAATACTTTACCGTTATGTTTCGTTCTATGGTATTTTATCCTACAATACTGTTAGAGAGAAACGATCAATTTTATTTTCAAGTTTTTGTTATAAATTTTCATTAAGTAATAAACAATACTTTGCCGTTACGCTTCGTTCTATGGTATTTTATTCTACAATACTGTTAGAGAGAAACGATGAATTTTATTTTAACGTTTTCTGTCATAAATTTCCATAACATAGAATTTAAAAGGAAATTTTTTAAGTATTTTTTTACACATAGTTGAGCAAGTGCAACTCGTATTATTGGTAATTTGTTAACACTAGAATTACCGATAATTGAAGCATAGTTATTCGTACTGAAGAAATTAAAATCCAAGGTCTTAAAAAAAAAAGAAAAATACATAACTCAAGGAAGATAAAACTTTATCTATATTTCTAACAGAAAATTCCTAAAAATTCCTAAAAATTCCTAAAAATCCCTAAAAATTTCTAAAAATTCCTAAAAATTTCTAAAAATTCCTAAAAAATTTCTAAAAATTCTTAAAAATGGGAATTTTGACAGTTTCGATCATTGGTGATCGTGCTAAAGTGTTCCTTTTAAATCGTGTCGGTCAAGCTATTAACACTTTACCGTTCACGATTGAAGTTTCCATTCACTGACGACCAGGTCAGTTGTGCGCGGATTCGTCGCCGGTACCGATCCAGTACAAATTAAATTTTAATTCGTAACAATATACAGAGGCTATTGTACAGTTACTAACAAGGAAACCTAAAATATAATTAAAAATTAAACAAAACAAAAAAATAAAAAAATAAAAAAAGAAGTGATTTTCTGATCGAAATAGGCAAATAAGCGTTGCCAATCGAAAAGGTGATTAATAGGCTATGTATCGACGAGTGTTGGCAATCGAAAAACTGATTTATAAGTCTCGGGTAGATAAAGTGTTAATATTATATCACAAAGAAACGGAGAAAAGATTTAGATGGCCTACTTGGACTACATAGCATAATAAGAGCTAATTTTATTCTACTCGGTAAGAAAGCGTTCACTTGAACAGCTTAAATTATTCACTCTGAGTGTGTTCGCCGATCTAAACACCAAGTAGCCTCAAATACCTCGGCCACATGCGAGTTAAAAAGTCAAGAGCCGCATATTTTCCCGCGGCTGCTCGCATGCAAATGGAAATTCTGTGTGGCGTCCAATTAAAACGTTTCTACCGGTCGGTAATAGGACGCGCAATAGCACCATTGGGCCTGTAATTTTCTGTACACGATCGTATCTGAGTCGAACGAAAATTGACAGCGTTTTAGAGTACAATGAATCGTGCAGCTTACGATTATTGTTAAGAAACTAGTATCAACGATAGCTGCGGTCGAGGTTAAGAAAAAGAAAATCCACACTCTCGTGTTTCTTTTGTTGCATACTTGGCGATAATGAAATTACTTCTCCGTGAACTTTAATTCTCTGAAAACATTTTTTCTGTTAGTTTGAATTGCTAATAGCCCAACTTAATGGTTGATGCGACTTAAAATAAACGGTTAGAAAGAAAACATTTTTTTTTATTAGGCTGAATCGCTAATAACGCAACTTAATGTTTGATGCGATTCAAAATAAACAATTAAAATAAAAAACATTTTTTTTATTAGGCTAAATTGCTAATAATCTAACTTAATGGTTGATGCGATTCAAAATAAACAATTAAAATAAAAAACATTTTTTTTATTAGACTGAATTGCTAATAATCTAACTTAATGGTTGATGCGCTTCAAAATAAACAATTAAAATAAAAAACTTTTTTTTTATTAGGCTGAATCACTAATAACACAACTTGATGATTGATGCAACTTAAAATAAACAATTAAAAATGAAAAACCATTTTTTTTTTTTAGTCTGAATCGCTAATAACCCAACTTAGTGGTTGATGCGACTTAAAATAAACGGTTAAAAATAAAACAGTTTTTTTTATTAGGCTGAATCGCTAATAACGCAACTTAATGTTTGATGCGATTCAAAGTAAACAATTAAAATAAAAAACATTCTTTTTATTAAGCTGAATCGCTAATAACCCAACTTAATAGTTGATACGACTTAAAATAAACAATTAAAAAAATAAATAAATAAAGAGAATACGTTAAATACAAAAGAGAAGTCACTTTTCATCTAAAATGCCCAATAAAAAGCAACAGTAATAAAACCCCCCAAAAAAGAGCATTTACTCGTTACAATTCTTGATTTATGCTTTGGATCTCTCTGTTCATAAAACTCGCACAATGCAAACAGAAATGGTTATCTCTGGAAGAATAAAAAAAAATTAATAAGGCATACTCGATCGTGGAAGACTGATTCAATCACAGAAGAATCCAACGTGTAAATACTCGAGACCGCTAAAAGCCGGACTACCGATTGCCAGGTCCAGGATCCACACCGTTGCACCCTTTGCATATTTTTCTCTTCGATTGAACCAGCGTTGCGGGTAATTTCGCCCGTAATGCATGCTTTCGAGAAGCCTTCGATGCGTCCAAAGCCTTTATCGAACCACCGAACGCGGATAATGCGGCGGTGTATATCAATTTTGCCGCGGTCAAGGAAGAAAAGAGGAAAGCGGTAATAAGATCGGGAGGCTATTGAATACCTTGCATTAAATATTCATTAAGCTCTCGCTGGAACCTTGGCGGAATTATTTATCGAAAGTGTCTTTCTTCTTTCTGCCGTTTATTTTTCGCGATTTATGAATATTGTCCTGTAAAACCGACGCTTTTGAGAAACTCTCTTGAACTCAGAGACACGGTATCTCTTAAACAAATAAACCAGAGATCTGATAATAACGTCGACTTAAAAGCGATATCCAACAATAACTATGTTCGAAACATTCGAAAAATTTATTTTATACTTTAATTAGCAGCACTTGTAATTCCTGTGATGGATTTTCGTTGCTCGAGATCTTAGTTTGCTCGTCGAGTTTGATTAATATAATAGGATCCGGTTACTGCGATCGTGGATTGTGTTATCGATCATTGTTATTATAAATAATTGGTCTGAAACGCTCTGTGTAAAATTAGTTAGAAATAATCCATCTGTTATAATGAAACTTTGGTTGTTGGTATCAATTGCGATGATTTGGAGACAGATGATAAGAATTCTTAGCGAACTCGTTTGCGATTCTAAGTCGAGTTTGGCTCGACGATTCATTTCGTTTCGGGAAGTTTTATTTTACTGTCCGATTTATTCCGATTTTGCTTTTTCAGACTAATAGACAGAGTTAGACGAATAGAGTTTGGATTAACCGAGATAAAAAGAAACTGCGATCGCAACTGCGGTTGCAATTAAATGGTGCAAATTATGCGGATCGCAAAAGTCTAACGCAGTGGCAATATATGTGCTTATAATTAATATTTTCTGGTTCAATTTGAATCGTTTTGAATCTTTTAGAAGCAATTTCTTTTTATTTTCAATTTTTAACCGCCTTGGGTGGCAATGCTTCCACGGAAACATAGCCGTCATCCAGATTTGAATAACGCGGCGGTCATTCTGTTAAAATACATAAATCTTCTCCCGAAGCGTACCTTTCAGTAATGAAAGTTTATTATCCTCCGCGCAATATTATCAACTTGTTAGTCCCGTCAAAAATTTCCAAAGTGATTGTAATAAGTGGATTTCGCTGTATTTAAGTTTCAAAATTAGTTATTATACTTTTCCCTCTATCAACTTTGAAATAACTTGAGCGCTTCAGAAAAATGTATTAGAAGCACCGTATCTTAGTACCTAATTTATTCAACTGTGAATTTTGACGATTGGTCGAATTTCATATTTATTTCATATTTATTTCATATTTATTTCATATTTGTTTTATATTTATTTCTTTTCATATTTATTTTATATTTATTTCATATTTATTTCATATTTATTTCATATTTATTTTTGGCTCAAGGAGGATGTTTTAATATTTAACCTTTAAGCGCTGAGATCAAGTCCGAGGAGCCCTAAAAATTTCAAATATATGCGTGTTTATTTTTATATTTTGTTAGGAATAAAATTTTACTTATTACAAAAATTTCAATTCTTTAAAAAAAAGATTTAATATTTAAGTAAAAAATAATTAAGGTACAACATACTCTGACTCATAGGTTAAGGGTTAAACAATCTCTAAAACTACATTTACAATTTAAAATTCTAAAGCTTTCAACATCACGTTTCAGAATCCAGAGGAAAAAAAGCAGATCAAAGGGGCAATTGTTTATAAAACAGACGTGCGCTGAGTCAGATGGACGCAAACATGTGGAACATACAGAGGAAACACTGGTGAGTACGAACTAAAAAGGAGCGCATAAAGAGACGTCAGTAAAGGGACACTATGGTTGGGCTTAATGGCGACAAGGGAACGAGTTGTCGGATAGGTTTGTCGACTATTTGTACATCTCAAACGCGACTTGGCCAAGACTCGCATCGTTGAATATTCATGAGCTCCGCTGGCTTTTCGTAAACTCCCGACTGAACTTTCTCGAGTAATCGAGTTTACTTCGCTCGCATGTGCTGAATTTTCATGCAGAACGGCCCGATCCCGAGCCCGGTACGAATTAATTTCGCCGATCGTCGTTTTAGATTTCGCGTGAGCTTCGATGCATTTGCAAGTCGCCCTTGTTGCTTTAAAAACGCGTTGCGATTCGTTCGGATGTTTCGTGAAACTAATTTTATCGCGGACAGAATAAAGTTTTGCAAAAAGAGGAAAATGATGTATTCGAAGAGTCCTTGGTCATCTTTGACTCAATCCAATTTTTCTTTCCTTAACACGTTAAACGTTCAATTTTGGTCGACTTTCGGTTAGGCTGTGCGGTGCGATACTAATTGAAAAAAATTTTTGATCGCAAAATCGTTAACACTTTAACGGCCGCATATCTACTCGATCAAACGTCGCCAGGGGCCGACAGTATTTTTGAAGAATTAATTTTGAAGAACTTTATTAGATTCACGAAAGCGCCGACATTTGCTCCATAATTTACGTGGTACACTATTGTAGTTTAAAATGAAAAATTAAAAATAGGCAATAATTAGCTAAAATAAAAGACATAGCGATGAAATACGAAGCCAATAGCAATATCCACACTTGTTTACATTCGTAAATTATCACACAAAGAGTGTGGTACTGGCCAACAACCTTCGGCGGTAGCATCACACACATGTTGTGTGAGCGGTCGTTAAAGTGTTAAGAAGGTAAGAAGAAAATTGTAGAGGCCTGCAAAGGAAAGTCGTATCTTTGTTTAATGTGATTTAACACGTTGACTGCCATGCCGAAATCACATGTTTTGCTCAGGACGCCATGGCTCAGGTTCGACATAAATTAATTTCATTTTTGATCTTCTAATAAAAATTTTTAATCGTTGAATAGTGCACGCTTTATTCCAAAGTATTCTCTCATAGCGACGATGATGTTCAAAATTCATTAACTATCAATCTTCGTTTAATTTTTACAAGTATAAACATTTGAACCACTCTGGTCACCGATGATCAGCATGGCGCTACAGGAGAAACAATCTCCGGTCACGTATGACCACTGTGGCAGTCAACGTGTTAATAGAATCCATTAATGAATTATAAGGTATTATTTTTTAAAATTAATACTGTCAGTTCTCAGAAACCAACGATGCCTAAACAGAAATTTCAGCGTCGGTCCTCAGGGACCGGTGTGGCGTTTAACGTGTTAACTCGTTGCGGCACAGGATTTCAGATAACAAAATTGACCCATGTTGCATAGAAATTTGATTGCGTTTTAAATGAAACAAAATTTGTATATTTTTAGTAGTAAATGAATCACATAATGTAAAAACATAAAAAAATAATTGTTCGGTGGTTCTAGTGTTAAATTGTAATTTTGGCGAAAACTAAATTATATTCGTAAATTTTTATATTTTTGAAACGTTTAGACGTCGAGACGAAATAAAACAAACAAATAAAAATTATAAATAATTTGAGTTGGATTCGTAACTTCCCGAGAGCTAACTATACCCGTCATCGCTTCATTATCGCGACACAAAGTTGGTGCGCGCTTTGCAAAGAGATCGCCATAATTAACTGGTTAAAAACGAACCAGTTGGGATAAAATATCGACGGTGACTCAGAGTGCAAAGGGTTAACACGTTAAGCGCCACACCGATTTTGGTCGACTTCCCGTTAGACTGTGTGATGCGATACTAATTGAAAAATATTTGATTGCAAAATTGTTAAGAATTTAAGAAGAAAATTACAGAGGCCTGCAAAGGGAAGCCGTATCTTTGTTTAATGTGATTTAATAGCATCCATTAATGAATTATAAGGTATTATTTTTTAAAATTGATATTGCCAGTTATCAGAAACCGACGACGCCTAAACGAAAATTTCAGCGTCGGTCCGCAGGGACCGGCGTGGCGCTTAACGTGTTAAGAATTTTCTTTAATCAAATAAGAGCGCGTCTAGGTTGAAAAGAATTCGAGGACCATAAAACAGACTTATGTTTCTTGAATTTCAGATTATTCTAGCATGATTTCGTATTCCGAGTCACTTCTATTAGATACATTCGTTCTATCATTAAATCGTTCAAATTTATTCTATTTCACTGTTTTCTGCAACTTCTGTTTTTGTCAAAAGAATTTTAAGTTCGAACGAGCTGCACGTACTGGTTATTAGCGACGATATTATAAATGAAAGAATAAATGCTTAAATTTAGTTGCAAAGCCTTGAGTTACTTAAAAAGGCGAATACTCTTAACTTTATCAAATCATATAATTTTATTATCCACGACCACATTTTCGATTCCCTTTATTCGCAAACGCAAATTTAAGTACACAACAAACAGCTTCCAATCGTATGAGTCACACCTTTATTTATAATTCTTCCACTTTTGAGTCAATTGCCCGGCAATTTCGTTCGCAAAGGGTCCACTTTCGTTTCGTTCAAAATAAGCATAAAGTCGCTCCGAGATGCCCCACTGGAACAAAATCAAAGTAAATTGTTTCACCTGCCCATCAAGGTCCGCGGGACAAATTGACGCACAGTTTGTCCAACTATTTGCATACCGCGGCAAACCGTGCGCCGGTTGATATTTATAATCGCGTTGATTTTGTTCGAAAACCGCCGCACCGGCCCTCTCGCGCACACCGATTTCCATGAGAGTCTCGTGATACGCTTTAATCTGATGGCCTGTCACAGTAAAAACTCGCGACCACGCTTTTTTCTCCCTTTGCCGGATGCGAACGTGCTCACTTAAGTATCATTTCGGAACGATTTTTGCTCGCGACAAGTATTGACAATCTTGCGAGCGGAATCGCATGAATATCGAACGACGAGCCATGAATAATTTCTACGCTGACGTTATGGTTAAACTTCAAAAGATAACGATCGTTTGAAAATAAAAAAAAAGGAGAAAAAAAAAGGAGAAAAAAAAAAGAAGGAAGTGAATGTTAAACACATTGTTTGATGGAAGCGTTGGAGCGATCGAGAGTGAGTAATATTGTGATGGTGTAATACAGTTGGTCCCAAAAGTTATTCGGCTACCTTAAACCTTTATAACGGCGATTTTGGTGGTTCGTCGGAAATAAATTATAATTAATTATGGTTTCTTAACCCATTTGCGTCACGAAGCGGAATATTCCGCGAGTAATGTCTTCTCCGTATCACCGAACACGGAATAATCCGCCGATAGTGATATCGTACCATTCCGTTGAATAAAAATATTTACGCTAAGAATTTTATATTTATTAATATATATTATCCTTTGTACTTTGATGTATCATCATAATGAGTTAGTATTAATAAAGAATAGGAAATATTTAAATCGAGACGAATTATAAACGATCGATCGTGTAGGCTTCGGCGATAAGTGAGAGTCTCTGCAATTTAAGTCGCGATGAAGATGGGTTAATATAGTAATTATTATTATTATTATTCACACTGTTGGAGAAAAAGAAAAAATATTGTAGGAATGTTTGGTTGTAACAGGTGTTGGATTCCGGGGTCGCGAAATCGGGTACGACACTTTTAATATTTTGCAAAGGAATATTTATACTACGACTATCAGAGTATCTTGTTCAGTGAAACCATATTTATTAATTAGATCTTTTATTTTTAGAATAATTATTTTTAATTAATATAATTATCTATTAATTTTATAAAATTTACTTAATTTTTACTTTAAATTAATCTTGAATTTTTCTTCTAATAAATAAAATTTAATTTACAATTATATTTAATATAATAAAATCATGAATTTTATATTCATTAAATATATAGATATATGGTATATTTATTTATACGTAGTATATACATATGTTATTATTATAACGTTAAAAGTATAGATGATATTACATCAATAAGCCACGATGATTTATTTATAAATGATGAGATATCTCAAGACCTATAGATCAAGAGACATTTATAAATATATCATATATTCATACCTTAATCTCTTAATCAATAAAATATATAAATAATCTATATATTTATTACAGACTTAAATATTTATTATAAACTTAAAGATTTATTCAAGATGCGTGGTTAACAATGAACTGGCCAAAATGTTGCTCGCACTCGTGCCAAAATTGTAATGCTGATACTTTGTCATTGCCAATATTTATATAGGGTCTCTATTCCCACAATATTGCATCCTTTAATACATTTATGCTTAATAATAATATTTTATAATAATAGGTAATTATGAGCAGTAGTATACGTATCTCTCAAAGTAGGTACCAAATATTTACAGAAAATTAAAAACCATAATGTTGTGAAAAAGTAGGAGTAAAGTGAATACAAGAGAACTGATTTCTGAGTTTAAAAAGGCCCGTAATTAATGAACAATAAATTTATGTAATATCGAAGCGACGAAGAGTTTTATAAAATTTAAGAAGATCGAGCTCAAGTTTTTACGGAGAAGAAATTATAAATAAATGATTATGAATACGTGTTCAGGAAATATTAATATTTTATTCTCCGTAGAAAATTACGGTGCGTTGAGAAAAGTCGTAAGTAAACAGCGCAGCAAGAATAAATGTAATTGCTGTAAGTTGACAGTTGAAAAGATCGCTCGCCTCCTTACTAATTGTAAGATGTTCATAATCCGCGTTGCCTCTTCGAGGATGTTTGCAACGTACAGCTCAATTTACTTTCCGATCGCGTTAGTCGACAAATTTGAATTAATTTTCGTTACACCGATCAGCTCGTAATTTAAAATTCTCCTCCATAAATTTCTAACCGCGCACGATAATTACCGTAAACGTCGGAACAATTTCACAACATGAAGACTTATTTGACTTTCGCTGGTACAAAGTTTTAATATTTATTAGTCTGTTTCAAGCTCAACCATCTTAATCACTCTTCGCCTTAAACATTTTTCGAACCTTTAATTAAATGTCTGGGTTTTTAACCGTGCAAAAGTAAGCGTACGATACGTTAATTGAAATTTAATTAAACCAAATTCTCCTTGAAAAATTTAAGATATATATGTATGCTTCTTCCTCTGTCACTGAAGCGTCCTTGCAATTTACAAAATCAATTTATAATTGAAAAAACCTATTTCTTGTTATGAGATTGAAACTTTCATATCTATCGACAAAAAACATTAACAGTTTCAATCCGCGGTACCGGAAGTCGAGGATTCGACCTCCACTCGTGTCTTATTTTTTTCTATCGTAAGATTTTATTTTTACGGTCGGTTTAGACGATTTTTTATTCGGTCTTATTGTAGAATTTTAAATCATACGATTCCGTATCTTCATAAAAAATAAAAACTCTCACGCGTGTGCCTACTTTCTTTCTTTGTCCACTTATGCTATTCATAGTTTAACAAAGTGTTCGTGAATATTGTTTTCGTTACCTTTTGATATTACTTTCGTCATAAAAAATAGAAAAGAAAGATTCAAAATTGTTTAAACCCTGCTTTCGATTATTCGACTGCGGATTTTTATGAATATAATTAAAAAAGGTATAAACTAGATAGTAAATTGTTCTATTCACTAAATATTATAATGAATACTACATTTTAAGTTTCTTTATATATTTTTATCTATTATGCGTATTCCGTCTGTTTTTTTTGTCTTTAATTTTTTCATAAATGCATAAAAATTCGTATAGTTATTGTCGATTCAACAAAAGCATAGAATCGGTCTTAATACGCCGTTAGAGAGCTCCAAGATGGCGGCACAGTTACGAGCGCACGGAGCCATAACAACGAAGTAAAGTTGTGTAGAAATGAAAAAGAAGACGGAGAGAGGCAATGAAAACAATGAATGCGAAGATGAGTATGGCAATTTAATTAAAAATCGTTTCTGACACGTTAAATGAACCATCCTGTACGTTCATCCGACAAGGTAACAAGTTATCGAGTAGAAGCATGTCGTGTCTCGCGTGAAAAATGATCATTCAGCCGCTTTTTGTTCGCGTAAAATCGATCGTTACCACAGGTATGCGTCCCAGACGTCGTAACGAATTAATTTTGCGAATATTTGAACGTGTTTGCTCCATTTAAATATAAACGGTAATTCGTTATCGTAAAAGGAAAAGAAAAAAAATTTAACGGGTTCATTTTTAGATACAATCACGGTCGCGTTCGGGTAAAGAAAAAAAGTAATATTTAATTTGGTCAATTAAGAAAGATAGATCTTGTTTGATTTGTTACGCGATTAAGAATTTTTTCGCGGTAAGTTTCTTGTTGTAAACCTGTTCGAACGTTTTTATTCGAATAGTTGTTTTTCAACATCATTGATGATAATTTAAGGTGAAAATTTATTAGGTGTATCAATAATTATTTTTAGTTTTAGAATAAATTTCACTCTCCACAACAAGAATTTTGTTTGCTCGTAGGTGGTTGTAGTTTTCTATTTTAATATGAGATTTAGAAATTAGTAATTTCTATAGATAGATCGATTGGTTCTAGTATTCTTATATATTAGGATACAATTGTATATTGATATGCGAATAAAATTTAATTCGATGCTATTATAATTTTATTTGCTTGTCAGTATAGAATTCCATTTCGCTAACATATTTTTATACTAGTATCAAATAAAGTTAAAAATATTTTAGCAAAATGGAATTCTATACTGATAAGCAAATTAAATTAAATTCAATTGAAGCTAGTGTAAAAATATGTAAGTAAAATGGAATTGTATAGTAATGAACAAATAAAATTCAATTCGGTTGACACTAGTATAAAAATATGTTAGTACAATGGAATTCTACACCGATAAGCAAATAAAATTTAATTCAATTAAAGCTAGTATAATAATATACTAGAAAAATAAAATCGTATACCAATAAGCAAATAAAATAAAATTTAGTTGATCTTAATATAATTATACGCTAAAATAAAATTGCACACTGATAAGCAAATAAAATTAACTTCGGTTGATTAAATTTTTAAAATACACACGCATAAGTGTGTAACTTCTAACTCACACAGCGCTATAAACAATTAACGATATAACATGTATACTATTTCTATACATATTTAAATTTAAACATAAACGTTACATATTTATTTTACATAAATTTTACATCTCATTTTACATCTCTACACCAACATTACAAATTGTATTTTCCTAAAATTTTTTAATAAAGTACACATTGTATGTTAATGCATCGTTAACCCGTCTTCGATGGCCTGGCAAATGCTTATGATAGGTAGTGCAGGTCGCATCGGCGAATAAAAGCCAACAAAGACAAAATTCCTGGCATTTATGCGTCGGAGAATCTCGAACATCGAGACTTGTCGCGCGAAAATTAACACGTCAGGCCATGACATCAGAAACACGCGATCAACAAGGAAATCGACGATCCACTTTCCGGGCTACGATGTTCCGCCTCGTTCGAGCCGTCTTTTATTTCGTCGGGAAGAGTCTGAGATCGTGAGATCTGCATTTTTTGCAAGGTCAACCGGTGCTTACACCCCAGCCGGACCTCTCTTGGGTCGAATTTCTGATATACAGAGGCGCGGATGATTTTTCAAAGTCATGCCACTCGGAACACGACGTCGCTGCCAGTACTCGATTTGCATAATGTGCTCGAGAATGGCCCGCTTTTCTGCTTGGATCGTTCCTTCCCGAAATTCTTCGAACGTAGGTCCAAAAAGAAGAGACGCGCCGTGTGGCGCGTCTATTTGTAGATCGCTGGTTCTGGAAATAGAAAGGTGGACGGTAGAAAATGGCCATTTTTGTCCCTTCTTGGAAATAAGAAATTCGTGCAGGATATATAAAAGTATTTCTTAGAGAACTAAAAATGTGAGAAGGAGAAGGTTACAAAAAATTAATTTAATTATTGATATTGGAACTATCGGTCAAGGTAAATGGAATTGTAATTTCTCATAGAATTATGAAACATTTTGAGAGATTTCACGTGATTTAACGCTAGGTTTACGGGCGTCGATTGGATCATTTTAATGGCTACATTGAAATACAAATTTTTTGTAATACCATTAGTTCAGTTTACTTCAAAAGATTTCTATCAGCAGGGAGTTACTTCGAACACTTTTCTATATAAATTTCACTTTGAGTTTATATTTTCCGCACGCATGATTGTTAAACTTAAGCGCGAAATCTGAACTGAGTCAAATTGACGGGTTCCGTAAATCTAGTGTTAAACAATTTTCTTTTTAACAGGTTCCGTGCCACGCTNTCGTTCGAGCCGTCTTTTATTTCGTCGGGAAGAGTCTGAGATCGTGAGATCTGCATTTTTTGCAAGGTCAACCGGTGCTTACACCCCAGCCGGACCTCTCTTGGGTCGAATTTCTGATATACAGAGGCGCGGATGATTTTTCAAAGTCATGCCACTCGGAACACGACGTCGCTGCCAGTACTCGATTTGCATAATGTGCTCGAGAATGGCCCGCTTTTCTGCTTGGATCGTTCCTTCCCGAAATTCTTCGAACGTAGGTCCAAAAAGAAGAGACGCGCCGTGTGGCGCGTCTATTTGTAGATCGCTGGTTCTGGAAATAGAAAGGTGGACGGTAGAAAATGGCCATTTTTGTCCCTTCTTGGAAATAAGAAATTCGTGCAGGATATATAAAAGTATTTCTTAGAGAACTAAAAATGTGAGAAGGAGAAGGTTACAAAAAATTAATTTAATTATTGATATTGGAACTATCGGTCAAGGTAAATGGAATTGTAATTTCTCATAGAATTATGAAACATTTTGAGAGATTTCACGTGATTTAACGCTAGGTTTACGGGCGTCGATTGGATCATTTTAATGGCTACATTGAAATACAAATTTTTTGTAATACCATTAGTTCAGTTTACTTCAAAAGATTTCTATCAGCAGGGAGTTACTTCGAACACTTTTCTATATAAATTTCACTTTGAGTTTATATTTTCCGCACGCATGATTGTTAAACTTAAGCGCGAAATCTGAACTGAGTCAAATTGACGGGTTCCGTAAATCTAGTGTTAAACAATTTTCTTTTTAACAGGTTCCGTGCCACGCTGAACTTTGTAAAAACTGTACACCCTTTTCTTGATAATTATGGTCTTTGTATTATTGCACAGATTGTAAAATTATTTAATCGTAAAGCGACTAATCTGAGGAATGGAAACTGTTCAAAAATCAAACTGGCACCGAACGTGTTAAATATCTATCGTTTTGATTTCTTTGGTATAAATAGACTTACTTTAGTCCTTGGTAGTTGTGGTGTTAAGATGCGACTGATCGAAATTATTTAGGCGTTATGTATCAGTGGTTATAATATGTAACATTGATAATAATTACTAGTTATAATTTATAGTTACTGCTTACAACATAATTTTAAATTAAAATACCACTTAACCGTTTCAGTGCCACGCATCACGATCGCGCTGTTCGCGTACCGTGGTGAACCGTGTCGCTTTTTCTGGTCACGATCGTCAATTCGATTACGCCCGGTACAGAATGTATCTTGTCGCGAGTCTGTCAGAGTTTCCTCTCGTAATTAAAAATTTTCTTTCGAACAATCGTAAACAACCTGCATAATTAGCTGTCTTTCTGATGAAACTGTTACGATTAAAAAATTGATTAACAGTCTGAAGCGCGATAAATGAAGGAAGCGCTATCGCGCTTCATGGCAAAATCCGACACGGATTTTTAAAAACTTTTGGCACTAAAACGGTTAAGGTACAGCGACAGGATTGCACGTAAATCTTGAAAATAATTTACTACAATTTTACCTTACACGTAGCAATATCACATCTCTTGAATATTACTTAAGCGATAACCTAAACCACGTAAATTACAAATGATCGAGAACAGTCGATGCTTCGATACATTCTGAGTTGCTCGTTGAAGCACAAGCGCGGCTTGGAATCAACGCTACCGCTGGCAGCCAGCCGTCTTACTCGCTCTGTGATTCATCAGTGTTTTTCGTTAATAACTCGTTAACCCTTTATGGTCCGAATTTTGTTTATCAGAGAAAAAAAGAATTGCGATTGATTACAGTTTCTTGCTTTGATTTGAAAATTTTTAAATCAGTAGTTGCTGTAGATGGATCGTGGCATCATTACAGTAATACAGTAACAGAATTTAATAGTAGAATTTAATATAGTGATAACGAAATAAAATAAACTTTTTTTTAAATATAAGTACATCAGTGTGTAACTCTCAAGTCACACGGCGCCATAGAGGGTTGACAAAGCCGAATTTGAACGGTCATTTTGACTGGTTCGATAGTTCTAGCGTTAATAAGATACGAAGGTCTGCGTACTTTTCTTCGGATCGCTTAACCCTTTCGGTACGAGCGCTCTGTCCGCTGTGACACTCCCGCTATACGCACGAAGATGCACACACAGCGTGTGGTCAGTCCTCTTTTGTATGAACATTTTTCTAAGCGTTAAATAAGAACTGTGCTTAATAAAACAATGTTTCTTCTAACAAGTGTCGTTTCGAGTTTTAATATTAAAAGACTTCTATATAAAATTCTATTAATTATATAAGTAACACTAGGTCATCAGATGGATGCCGGATATATCCGATGCTCGTACACACAGGTCATCAGATGGATGCAGGATATATCCGGCGCTCGTACCGAAAGAGTTAACAGTGCTTCTCAATACGAATTCATCACCTATTCATGTATATGTGGAACGAATTATGGTTAATGAAAAATTTTATTATTCGTACGATATAACCTGCAGGTATAGTAACTATTCATCGCAACCACCAAGTTGTATAAGACTTTTTTACGCGGAATTTGATGGTCTACCAGAATCCGGAAACAAAAATTACACATTCCATTTAAAAAACTGAAGGTGACCCTAAAATCTCGATAAACAAATTAGGAATGTATGTCCTCCAAGGTACCATGCAACTCTTGTATAAAACATTTTTTCGTAAAACGAACATCTCAAAAGTTATTTGAGGTCGTCGCGTTAACAGACACCCTGTATAATAAAATAACAACTTAACGATACAATAAATTTCATTTCAAACTATCATAAAAACATTCAGGTCGAGTATATTTTAATTTCAAGCGAAAGCGATTCTTGGAGCACTCGATTCCTGCGAATAAAAAAATATTGCGTCGAGTTGAAACTAAAACATAAAAAATATTTTTCACCTGTCCATTTTATTTTCAGCAATGTTGACGTAATTTTCGAGAAATTTGCCTCGAAAAGTTTCAAAATTTCCGTGCGACATGCGCGGGCCCGTGCAATCCCCCCACTGCGCAGTACGAAGCCGCGCACGTGTCGTCACTTCCTTGGACGAGAGCGAAGAGGGAGGACGTGTTTCGCAAACCGAGGTTCGTAACCTTGCTTCACTTTAACATATCGCTATTTTACCGTATCTTCGACAATTATTAGGTACAACATACCGTTCTTCGCGTTGTCACGCTTGTAATTAACAAATCTATAAACATCGCGAGAACAAATTAAATAACTTTGAGGTTCCTCGACTGTCCATTCGATTGGTAGCTACCGCTTAATATTTCGAGTTCACGTATTAAATATTGAGGTTATAACGAAGCTTGATTTCTGTTTGGGATATAACTGAGCTTTATTTCGATAGATTTGATTTAAGTTTGTGATTTTTATTTCTTACAGAGAATTTCTTCGATTGGAAACTTAAAATGGAAGTAACCAAGTGACGTCACGATGTCTATACGATGGCTGTTCATGGCGATATGGTAACGGTGAACTTAGTCTAGTCGAGATTGATATATGGTATGAGCATTTATTGTCTTTTTATCGAATCTTTGGTAATATATGATGTGTGATGGATGTTTTTAACACTAAAGCTAGGTGCATCTTTAACATGAAAAATACCCGAACGGAATCGACGAAACCAAAATTGCACGTGATTAGCTGATACAGTATCGGGACCATGAACACCAGTCACAATTTCAGCCGTCTGGCTTGCATTTTCGGCTTTATCAAAGAAAAATTGTAAAACGTACCGAATTTTCTCTTTGTTCACTTTCATTTTTAACACCTTGTAACGCACAACTCAATGGACCAAACAAAAAACAGCAAAAGAAATTTGTTTAGCGCGAAATGTCACCTTGACAACGAGTATAAATCTGAAATTGTTTGATCGATACTTTACGAAATATCGATCACTACAACCATCTACCGAAAAAATAATGGATTTCTTTTTCCCCAACATAATATATGGTATGAGCATTTATTGTCTTTCTATCGAATCTTTGGTAATATATGATGTGTGATGGATGTTTTTAACACTAAAGCTACCAAAGCGGTCAAATGACCGATTCGCGATTTCTTATCGAACTTTTATAAATTATCAACGGTGCATTCTTGCGTATTTTTTGTGATCTGCAAAATATATGGTTAAAGATTTGTTCCTCTAGCATTATGTATTTTTCCAAGTATCTATCATTGTAATTTCTTCGGTACAAATTGGTATAATTTAATCGTCGGTAGGTTTACTGTTGAAGCAATGGTGTAATCTAACTGAAGTAGTAATTTGATACTTAATTGAAAGTATTAAAGCGCGACAGGAGAAGGTTTAGTGTCGTTTTCTTGCTTTAGAATCTTTAGACGTTTTTTTTAAAGTTTGTCAAGTATTAGGTTGTCCCAAAAGTTTCTTTCGTTTTGTTAACACATTGAGGACGGGTGACGAGATTTCTCGTGTTTTGTATTTCAGATCTTGAAAAGGTGAGAATAGGAAACGACGATGTATGAAAGGTAGCTTTTAAAAAGTTATTCGTTCGGTTCGAATTTTAAATTAAGAGCTATGTTTAGAATACAATTTATTCTCGAAAGTATGTAACCAAGAATTTATTCGATCGTAACTTTATTCCTTAGTAAGTTTTACAGAAACAAGGTCCCGTCGTTAATGTGTCAAGCAATGGATGCATAATATTTTTTGTTTTACGGTATATTATCGTGTCACATCGGATCTATTTTGCACTAATACCTTTCTCCATGTCTCGTTTAACAAATAATAACGGAAGAAACTTTTGGGACAACCTAATATTAACGAGAAATTCGAACGAGGCATATTTTGTTGTATGATGTTTTTTTTTTTTTTTTTTTTCTTTTAGGTAGAGTCGATAGTTTTAGTGATTCCGCGAGGAAGCTCGAGCTGCGAACATATAAACAATATTCGGTGGAAGGTTACGCGCGAAAGCTGTGTCTGCGTAGCACGCGATCGGATATCACGCCACCTGTACGTGTTTACAAAACGAACCTCGATTTTCGCAGGCATTCTCGAGAGGTTATAGAACGTAGTTCACACGTAGAAAATACGATCGGATTAATATTCTGACAAGGAGTGTTCGTAACACAGGTGTCATAATTATTCAAGTCAGTTATGTTACAAATATTAGATTGGAAACTATGAAACGGGTGTTTTTTGTTTAGTCTGTGTTCAACTGCGACCGAGAGAGATACATTGTAACGTGCGCTCGATATTTTTATTTACAAAGCTTAAAGGTATTCTTCTTACACATTTTGTATAATTTTTTCGTCTTTGTATCCCATTTTTATTTTATTTTTATCCTAAACCAGATGGAAACAAAACACGATTTACATCTACTCTTCTTGTACGAGTTTAAATTAAATCATACCGCGGCTCAAGCTTCAAGAAATATTAACATTTTGCCGTCCGCACTGTTTGTAAACATTTCTTCGCTTGACGCCGGTAGCACTAATTCTGTTACTTCGCTTGTCGCTGGCTGTTTTTCCGGTTATTGGGAGATTATAAATTTCAAGTTTTAGTAATCTCACATTAGGGTACAAGTACTTATAAAAAAAAACACTTGCTGACGTATGTAACTTATTTCATTTCAGTAAAACAGCATCGGAACACCACGGATCGCCAACAGAATGCAAACGATACTAAAGTGCTGTAGCCGGCCACTGAGCGGTAGAATGTGAACGACACCAACGTGGTGACGCCGGACGTTGACCGATTCTTTGTGCACGACACCGCTGTGGTGTCGCCGGCCGTCGAACGATACTTTGCGAACAACACTATTGTGGTGTCGCTGGACGGCATAGTGTTAATCAGGCATTCGGAGATGGATCCACCGATGAAAAAAATGCTCGATATATTGGTTCGAAAAATTTCGTTCCGGCAATTTGAGTATCGCGAACGAGCCTCGAGGAAGACCACCGGCCCATATTGATAACGAGGAATTAACACGTTGAGCGCCACGCGTATTTCTAAGACAATCCCGTTCAGGCCACGAGCGCCGCTTATACGCACTGGTATTGAAGGGCCGGTGTTTCCGATCCCATTAATACTGTAATAATACCAAATTAAGTAAATTTTAAATAAATTTTGTGTAATTCCGCAAAATAGTGTAAAATTTTATAGTTCTCATGTTACACGCTGTCAGCCACCGATGGTTGACGCGACCTAAACAGAAAATCTAGTGTCAGCCACCGATGGCTGACGCGGCCTAAACGGAAAGTCTAGTGTCAGCCACCGATGGCTGACGTGGCGCTCAACGTGTTAAGGACGACCGTGGAATCCGATCCACGCACAAGTAGTCGAACACTTGGGTCTAAACTAGGAACTAGTACAGCTGTGTTAAAACATTTGCGTGCAATAAATAAAGTCAAAAAATTTGACTCGTATGTGCCGCACGAATTGACGCAACGCCCGTTTCATAGTTTCTAATCTAATAATTACTTGTAATATTCATTAATGATATTTTAGTTCTACTCGTTTCTACGATTCATTTCGAATTTTATAATTGTTAAAAATTTTGTTTTTGTAATGTTGAAATAGTATTACATTTATTAGTGAAAAATGAATAATAATAGCTTGATAGATTTATAGAAA
The DNA here is from genome assembly GCA_019453375.1 of Ctenoplectra terminalis. Taxonomy (NCBI): domain Eukaryota; kingdom Metazoa; phylum Arthropoda; class Insecta; order Hymenoptera; family Apidae; genus Ctenoplectra; species Ctenoplectra terminalis. Next base: position 78,046 of record SMSQ01022724.1, on the reverse strand, counting down.
GCAATATTTTATTAACACGTTCGTGGAAATGCTATAGCATTCATTTTCATGATGCAGAATGACACGAATGCTATAGCATTCGAATCTTACAATCAATTATTTTCTGCGCAATGCGGTCGGTAGAATCAGTGCTTGTTTTATAAAAGTTTTTTTATTTGTCGGAGCATGATAGCTCTGAATAAAAGTAATTGTAGTAGTCAGTTAGGGAAGTAGAGTCGGTGTTGCTGCGTGAGAATTGTATTAAGTAGATTTACAAGCGAAAGTAGAGTCAATTTGTTCGCCGATTATAATTATACGGTCGCGTTTGGATAGTGTTTTATTTTTATATATTTTTTAGTTTATTTAAAATATTCGTTAACGGTGTTAGTCAGTGCCTGTCTGAAAGGATTCTAACGCGGCTCCAGAGGCCGTCATTGTAAGTATCTTTGTATTTTTTTCTTCAATTAGCTAACTTTGTATTTTACTTCAACTTCTTTTTTTTTTATATTGAAAATTTTAAAACTTAAAACTTCTGTTGTTACTGAGCTTCCAAATTAATTTAAATTTATTAAGATCTTTACATTTACTGTCTCAAAATTTCTAAATAATCATTTTCATAACTATAGGAACAATTTGTAATATTTTGTGTTCTGTTAAAGATTTTCAGAGCTTCCATTTCCATCCAAGGGTTCGATGACGACTTCAGGATGCCTTCCCCTGGTTGTGAGCAGGTATGATCATTATTAAAATAATCTTTTATTCGGACAATTACTTGTATAAGCTTTTTATCTTATTTATTTCTTGCACTGTTACTTTATCTTCATATTAATCTTATAATAACGTATTTGAGAAATCAATTATTTTAATCCTTATTATTTTGTATTATTATTTAAAATAATCATTATTTGGTATATAAATCATTTCGAAATAATTTATTTAAATAAAACTTTGGAATATGTTTTCGTACATCCTTATTTTCAAATCAAATTTTGATATTTAGACTAATTATTTTTTATGTTAACAGATGACTTCCCTTTGGCTGGACGATTTCGCCTTGACAGGATGACTTCGCATCCTTCGCATCTATTCACTGCGTTTTGGTTCCTCCTCGCGCATTTTACGTGGTTTGCCCATGGCGCCAACATGAATTTCTTACTATGCGATGTATATTACGTTGAGCAAAATAATATCTATATTTTCCTTGTATTTGTAAGGGAGGGCTTATTCAAACTTACTTACTGCTCTTTATATTAGAGAGTATAATGAATATATATNGTTCCTCCGGTCATTCAATCATGTCGTAGGATGAAAGATCCGAATCGGCACGGGTGACTGGTTGTATTACGTAGATTACTTGCGAATACAGTGAACATGGATGTACATTATACCCATGAGTAGTAACATATTTTGTATTTTCATTGTGTTTTATTTATTAGATATGGTTAGGGCTTCTTGTACACCGCGTTTCTTTAATATTAATTATTTAATTAATTTAAATTAATTTGTGCAAATATTTTTTATATTTAGAAAAATTAGAATGTTCATATTTCCATATTAGCATGATGAATATCTCTATAAATAAATGAGATCTTTTAATAGTTGAGTATTCTAATTGTTCATTAATTTTGAAATAATTTTATTTAAATATATTTCTCAGTATAGAAGTCGGATATCCTCCGACTTCGTTACTTTCAGAATTATTATTATTATTACACAATGATAATTACTATTTGTATTATTACTTCTGAGATAATACATAATATAACAAATAATATTATCATAAATTAGTATTACGTATAACTGATTATTTTCTAACTTAATTTTTTATTTAATAAAAGTATCAAATTACTTTATTTACCTTATTATATTCAATTTTAAATTTTCTGTACAATTTAAAGTACAAAAATATTAATGATTATTGTTAGTAATATGCGTACGAAAATGATATGAAATTTAATGTACAAGAAGACGCTTCGCGAATGGTCGATTTTCGAGTCAAAGCAACAAGTTTAAAACTTTTGTATTTTCGAAAATGTGCTTTGGCAAAAGAATCATCCAAGGATACTTAACTCACAGAGTCACTTGTTCCATTCTTTGCAATCTTACATTAAATTCAATTTTTTTAATCAAACAAAATAACTTTTTATTATCAGATATTTGATTAGAGTTTCAGTAATTAAATTAAATTAAATTAAAGTAACAAAGTAGAGTTATTTTGATATGAAATAAAATAAGAAAGAGAATTAAAGAGTATTAGTCCGTTAGTAATGTAACATTTGTACTAATCATTTTTTTAGACAGGATTTTCAGTTTTAACCCCTTCCGTGTCCATTGCCAGGAACTCGCTCACGTGCCCAGGTGCTACATGAGCGAGTGAATGGTAATCGGCACGATGAACCTAGTTCATAAGTCATAATCAAATTTCTCAGCGGCTGGCAATGCGTTAGTGTATCGTGCACGATGCATTTTCCACATTGTGTGTGTGGTTAGGCTGTGGAATTGCATCGTTTGGAGTCAAATTTAATACAAACAATTATTTCACTTTCTTTAATTATAAATTTTATTTATTTCAATAACAATACAAATCTACTATCAAGTAGAACAATAAAGTAAACGCATCAAAGTCGGATCCTCTATTCGACTTGCAATTAAACTACATTAAAATGGTATCAAATCTAGTACCATTTAGTCTAGTTTTCAATTAAAAATAGTTCAATTTAAGTTAAAACTAAACGCGTGCTTTTATCGCGTTAAACGCAATGGTCGCTAGCCTTTGTCAGCCGATTTCAGTAAAATGGTACGTACATTAGAGTGTGAAAGGTTGTATGCCAGAACTCGGGTGTCGGAGGCGTCCCGGGACGTTCTCTCTAGTGTAGGCTTGTGCACCCGGGTTCTTGTGTGAGAACCGTGGAGCGAATGTGTTGGTGTGCCTGTTTTGCCCTTTTTTAAATATAGGAATAGGTAGGATAGGTAGTATACTTTCCGATACGATGTGTTAATTATAAGTAGGTAGGGCCGGGCAGGGTGGTCACAGTCTCTGATCGGGTAGGCTCCTTTTCGCGTGACCAACCTGTTTCAGGAAATCTAATTTGATCGATCAACGGTGAATATCGACGCGAATGGGGTATGCCATTTGCCTTCGATTTTACCAGGTTGATTTTTCGAATTTGGCGACTTGTGTCGCCTTCGCGGTCGTGGTCGCGAGTCAGGCCCCGAAACGAACGTTTTCTTGCTCGAGGTTCTGCACGTGTGCACGGACAATGATTCTTACCATCGTTGGTCGTCCACGCGTGTTCCATACAGGTTTCGCGATTTTACTTTTTCGGTTCACCTTTGTAAGTTATTTTTTGGTTTCCGTTGTCAGGGAATCTCGAGCCTAGATTTAAGTTTCAGCGGGCATGGCGCCCGAAGAAAAGAAGAGGCTATACGCCGAAGAGGAAGACCAATGGTTCACCGTTTAAAAGAATTCGAAAGGATTCTTTCGAACGGTGGGCCATTCTTGTTACTACTGTGTCACTGTGTTCGCTTGCATGCGTAGATTTTCTTTTCAGCTCCAGCAAGTCCTCCCTTGTAAACTCACGGACTTTTATTTAGCGTTGCGAATAATCGATCGCGGTTTGAATTAGAGTTGCGAATGAATAAAGATTTCGTGATTTTAATTCGAGTTGCGGAAAAGTACTGATCGCGATTGCTTTTAGTGTTGCGAGTAATGATATCGCGATCGTTCTTTTGAATTTTCGATTACGAGTTTTTAAGTTTATTTGCTTGGAGAATAATATTAGAGTAATTTGTTGTGTTAGCGTTGCGATAACAATTTTCGCGTTTTTCTTTTGTTTTCCAGAATAATATTTTAAATTGTAAAGATATTTGTCTTTGATCAATTTCGTAGAGTTGCGAGTTCTAAATATCGCGAATATTTTAAACTAGCTTTCTTTTTCTTATCAAAGTATATTAGTTTTCAAAAATTGCGGAAAATCCTCAAAAATTCATTATTGTAAATTTCTAAAATTTATATAAGAAATTATGAACAAGTCATTTTGACTTGTTCGGTAGTTCTAGTGTTAACCAGTTAACTGCGTAAATCGAATAAACTAGTCGAAATAATCGATTTGCTCAAAGATCATTGCCTCTTGAGCGCATCGTTATATTTTCACTAGAAACACGGTACGTCACGCTTACATTTTCGAGAATTAAGATCGATCTAACTAAAATGAATTCTTTTCTATTAATGTTTAAACCGGAATACCAAGAAGCTTCCGATCGAAAGATAACCCAGTTAACAGGTTAAACAAACTGTCGTCGAAGAAAGGAGCAACGAGCCGATGATCGATCGTGGCCATAATTAATTCGAGCTGCCGGAATTCCGTGTGAACCGCATTTATTAACCGGTTCGATGTGTCAGTATTTATCGATCGTGCGAGGGAACATCGTGTCTCGTCGATCATACTCGAGCTATAAGAGAAAGAAATGGCCCAGCTTTGGCATCCCGCAATCAGGAACCAAACTTTCCTGTTCAGGATCAGTTCTTGAGATTGCTCTTCTCGAAGTGAAACCGTGTCGCGTTGCAACAAATCCGAACGATAAATTTCTTGTTGCATTTATTAAAATCGTTGCTACGATGAATAAAAATTAGTTTACAGGGCGATTAACACTAGGTTTACGGGCATTGATTGGATCATTTTGATGGATACATTGAAATACAAATTTTTTGTAATATCACTAGTTCGGTTTACTTCAAATTAATAGATTTCCATAAATAGAAATTTATTTAGTCAATTTTTCTACATAAATTTCATTTTGAGTTTATATTTTTCTCACGCATCATTGTTAAACTTGAGCACGAAATTTGAACTGCGTCAAATTGACGGGTTACGTAAATCTAGTGTCATTGTGTTCTAAATGGAGTTTTCTTGTAGATTAGTTGCTGTTGGTAATTTATTAATTTTTTTTTTTCGTCGTCGATCAATTCTCTATGGGACCGTGTGACTTAAAAGTTACAAACTGAAGTATCTGTATTTTAAAAAATTAATTTTGTATAGTTGCCACTGCACTATTAAATTTGATTACTGTATTACTGTAGCGACACCACGATTCATCTACAGTAATTGTTAGTTAAAACATTTTCGAATCAAAGTGAAAAACTGTAATCAATTGTAATTTTTTCTCCAATAAGTAGAGAAAATTCAGGCTATAGATTATTACTGTTTTCTTTTTCTTTTTTACTTTTTTTCTTTATTATTTTTGTTTTTAGGATTTTTATGTTTAACGACTTGTGCAATTTCTTGTGTTGATTTTATATTAAAAATTTTCTTTTTTTTGAGTTAGGAAATTTTTTTAAAGAGGTTAGAACATGATTGGGAAGAATATATATGTTTATTTATTTGTTAGGCTTCAGAGCCAAGAATAGGATTTTTTTTTAATGTCTTCTTATTTTGAATAGATTTGTCCTGTGATCCGATTCGTCTCGGTCTATCTTAGTTGCAGTTTAAGTTCAAAAAACGGTTGATTTAGAGGATTTCTTATTTTGAATAGATCGTGTGATATAATTGTGATGAGCTAGCAGATTTTATGAATTTTAAAAGAGAATTTACTGTAGGTAATTTGTCAAGAGTAGCTCTGGTTAATTCTTTATGAGTTTCTTTGATTGAATTTAATTAAATTCTGTATAAGGCTTTGTTATTATTATTATATTCTTTCTTCAATAAAGAAAAATTATGCAGGAGTAATATTTATATATATAAGCGAAACAGGTGGGAAAATATAGCAAATGTTTAGTCTGAAATTTTTTAGAAGCGTTAAGAAATTAGGTACACGCTTAAAAAATTAAATTCAACTTACATTTTTTTTTAACTCTTAGGAGCAGTGTAATTTTATTTATTAAATAATGAATATTAAAGAGACAATAAAAAAAGAGAATAAAATGAAAATAAAACAGCTAAGAAAATTTCAATTCCATTAATATTTAGTTTTAACAATTTTTAAACACGATTCAATTACTTTTCGTTACACCGAAACGAAAATACGATCTCGTAAAAAGGCGTAAAAATCAAATGGCTAATTTTCAAACAAGGAGCGTACAGTATTTGTAATTATGTCACATCGCGTGGAAGAAATACTGTGCATTTTATTATCTCGAAAATTGCACGGCAATTTTAAACGATACTCAGTCACGGATTTTTAAGAAAGGAACGCAAGATGACGCCGAGACACGTCGTAAGTCGGCGAGATAATTTATTGTCGCGCTATAAATAATTGACGCCTGCGCAAATGGTCCTGACAATTACTATAAAATCATAAATAAACGCCGGCTGATAATAAAACTATATTTTCTTTAAATATACCACGCGTACACCTCTGAATTATTTATTCGAGTCTCGTCTCGTTATTTACATTAACCCTCCTACTGTGTTCGGCTCTATATGATCCGGTCATATCTTTTTACTTCTCCAATTTTTTTATTTCCATCTTTATTGAAATTAAGTTTTCTCACTTTGACTATTTTTATTCCTACTTTAGAATGTATCAATAAATTTTTTATTACGGTTGACAAAAAGGTACATAATTACGATCGTTATGGGGTAGATCGAGGCGAATCGGATCGAAATAAATGTTTAGTCAAAAGACTTTTAAGTTTAGAAAATTTTGTTTATTATCTCACTTTTAAATGCACCATTTTTAATAAATAATACTGTACTTTTACACTTGCATTGAATTGAATTTTATTCCATAGTTCACTTAGAAAAATAAGATTTATTTTCATACTTTGTGTTAATCATTTCCATAACTTAGGATTCCTTGAAAATATCGTAGTTCTTAGTATCTTAACCCATTCGCAGCCAAGTCTAAATTATACGAAGTCATTTCCATTGCCATTTAAATTTGTAAAAGATCATTCTCTTCAGATCTTCAAGAAATAAAGTATAATTTTTGTAAAAATTTTATTTGTAGTATTTTTTCAAGTTTTTTACATTTCTATATTTATGTTTGTGGCCACAAAATATTTTCTAATTCAAAAGCCTGTATGTTGTAACATATTTAAAGTAGGACGAGTATACTCGTCTTTAGCAGGGTGTCATGCATTGCCAAGACGAGTATACTCGTCCTACTTTAAATATGTTATGACATGCAGGCTTTTGAATTAGCAAATTTTTTGTGGCCACAAACATAAATATAGAAATGTAAAAATGTAAATAAAGACGAGTATACTCGTCCTTGGCAGCGAATGGGTTAACCTTCTATGGCGCCGTGTCACTTAGAAGTTACAAATTAATGTATCTATATTTTAAAAAATGTACTTTATTTAGTTATCACCGTAAAATGAAATTTGACTACCGTATTATTATAGCGATCCATCTACAGCAATTGTTAGTTTAAAAATTTTCAAGTCGGAGCGAAAAACTGTAATTAATCGTAATTTTTTCTCTGATAAGGAGACATAATTCGGACTGTAGAGGGTTAAGAAATGAAATTAATTAGCTGTCACTCGTGCGGTTGACAAATTGTTAATGTTTGAATTAAGTAGGTATTAGTTAGGAATTTATAATAAAAAATTAACGTTCTAAGTTTCGACTACCATTTTTTTTTACTATCAAGAGCAAATGATTTGACTCGTGCTACTATACGATTAGTGTTAATTTTTATGAACGCAATGAGAGGGTTAAAATAAAGTATAAAATGTTCCAGAAAGGAATCATAAAATCACGGTCGCAAATTTCGATAAATTATTCGATAAGAACGAAAGAAAAATACTTTTAAGGTCGTTGGTTTTGCGATTTTAAGTACGAATTATTGATAACGGGAGAGTGACGGCGATATAAGTAGATTTTAATTTATAAGGTGTGGAGGTTTAGTGTGATACAGTGTTACATTATACGAGGAGATTTATTTTGAAGTCGATTTGTTCGAGGAAGAATGTCAGGTTGAAGAAAAATGTTAAAACCTGGCATGTGGAACACGAAGAAATTCCAGATGGATTATAGGAATTCCTGAGACGAGGTTGATAAATTGAAGCTTACGACATCTCAAGATCGGTAACTTTTTGACGCAGAGGTTGTAGTTATTTCTTTAGCGCAGATAGAGATTATAAAAGGTTCAGATGTACGATATATTATAAATTAAATTCAAAAATTCAAGAAACAGGATTAATCCTTAAATAAAATAGTCCAAGCAGCTCAAACGAATATTTTATCATACAGATACGAAAGAAAAAAAATAGCTCACAATTATAATCGTTCTATAGAAACAAATAAAATTTGTAAGCACAAAAATACACATGCATTCGAATGCACATAAAGGAGAAAAAAAAACAAATAAGTAAATCTAAAATATAATACTCCTAATATTTAATTAACAAAACAAATGGCTATCTAACTTCAATTTTTTAAATTACATTCATAAATGAACTTGCATAAAAATCCAGTCTACTAACTCTAACGCTATTGTCTTTAATAGTCCATAATTATAATAGGAAATAATTGACAGAATAAAAGAAAACGGAGAAATATTAACCCTCTATAGCCCAAATTTTGTCTGCTTATCACAGAAAAAATTACGGTTGCTTACAGTTTTTGACTTAGATTTGAAAATTTTTAAACTAATAATTGCTATAGATGGATCATGGTATCGCCACGGTAATACAGTAATCAAATTTAATAGAACAGTGATAACTAGATAAAACAACTTTTTTAAAATACAGATACATTAGTTTGTAATTTTTAAGTCACACAAAGCCATAGAAGGTTAAAAGCAATGCCTCAATGGAAAACACAGGAATTCCTATGTAAAGTACTGTAAATAATTTACGTTCTTTAATTAACAAAGAATATTCCACTGCCAACGTACATTTCCTCCGTACCACCGATTTAAAAGGAGCAACCGTTAGATGTCCTCAGATGATATCTCCAGACGATGCGCCTTCCTCTTCAAACTTTCAATCCATGAGTTATAAGCACAGAAAATTCTTTGCCAAGATATGACGTGCATCGAACGAAATATCAGCTTTCATTGATACGATAATAATCGAGGCATATTTCACGCGAAACGATGACCATAATGCCCGCTCGCGGGCGGGGATCCCGCAAACATGGCCGGTTTGTTTCATTATAAATAACGCCGTCCAATCTTAATGTCAATCTCTGGTTCGAGCATGCTACCGTCTTACGTGCCTGGCCCGACGAAAACAACGAAATCTGTCGAGGGACTAACCGGTGATCTTCGGTCGGTCGATTAATTATGCAGAACCAACGGATATGGTGGGATAAAAAGGAATTAGAAGAAGAACAAGTGGCTATCGTCGAAATTTAAGGTGGTCCTAAGCTAAACGCTAATTATGTCGGGAAAAGTGGCTAATAAATCATTTGATTCGAACGGTAGTCGAAGAGGAGAGCTATTTATATAAACTGTTTAGAAACGAAGACTTAAAATTAGAAATAAATAATTTCTTTTTTTAACACTAGTTTACGGGCATCGATTGGATCATTTTGATGGGTACATTGAAATACAAATTTTTTTTAATATCGTTAGTTCGGTTTACTTCAAATTAATAAATTTCTGTAAGCAGAAATTTATTTAGTCCATTTTTCTGTATAAATATCATTTTGAGTTTATATTTCTCTCACGCATGATTGTTAAACTTGAGCACGAAATTTGAATTGCGTCAAATTGACGGGTTACGTAAATCTAGTGTTAAGATTCACTGGATGTTAGATCATCGTTTGATATTGGTTATAAAATTATTTCTGATTATGGTAAATTATTGTTCCGATTGCTTTTTTTTTATATGAATGTTTGAGGTAAAATATTTCGAAATGTTAACAGTAGAACTACCGAGGTGGTCGAAATGACTTGTTTGCAATTTCTATAAATTCTGTAAATTCTATAAATTTATAACAGATGCATTTTTAAGAATTAATCGTAACTTTCTATAACGAGTACGAATAAACTTCCTTTGCATTTTATATTTTTTCAAATAGTTATCATTTTTAATTCTTTCGTAGAAATAGGTACGCTTTAGTCGTCGGTAGTTCTAGTGTTAAAACAGTTGGAAGTGGAGCATTTGTGGAAAATTTGAAGCTACAAAAATACACACGGTAAAAAAATATATATTTAAATAAATCCGAGATATGATACTCGTTACAATGTTTAGCGAATAAAATAATTGTCTACCTGAATTGTCTACGTTAGATACAAATGATTCCTAAACGAAAAGTTCAGAGTCGGTCCGCAAAGAATCGACGCAGCGTTTAACGTGTTAATTAACCAGTCAGCTGTGTTTGACGACTATGTCATGAAGAAATGGCAGTATTTTCTGTCACGATGACTATATCCGTCATGCGTGAAATTTAGTTACCATTTCCTATTTAAATTCTAATTTTAGCGAAAACTAAAATACATTCGTAAATTTCAATATATGTAGAATCTTTGGAGGTCAAAACGAAATAAAACGAACAAATAAAAAGTATAAATAATTTGAGATGGATTCTTGCATCCCCGTATGCACTGGCTCGATTCTCGCGACACACATAGGTGCGTGCCCTGAAAAGAGGTCGCCACAGCTGATTGGTTATATCAACCGCATCGCACAAAATTCAACGATACACGAAACAAGGAAGACGAAACCTAACTGTATCAAGACGTACGGATGTGACATCGTATAAAGAAGACGACCAATATAAATCACGAAGCACGAATCGTAGAACTATACTTTAACACGTTGACTGCGACGCGCATTTTACGTGGTTTGCCCATGGCGCCAACATGAATTTCTTACTATGCGATGTATATTACGTTGAGCAAAATAATATCTATATTTTCCTTGTATTTGTAAGGGAGGGCTTATTCAAACTTACTTACTGCTCTTTATATTAGAGAGTATAATGAATATATATATTTAATTAATACTTGCTTGCAACTTACAATATTCTTACTATTCGCACTTACAAAGTTCTTACTGCTTACCGTTACCGATCCCTTACTCTTCCCATATAATCACTGCCCCGCGCCCGAACATTCACACCCTTATACTCCATTCCCAATCGTTCTTTCTTTTTCTCCACATGCATCCCTTTCCACTCGCACCTACAACCTGCTCATCCATCCCTTCCAATCATGCAGTCACGTATACTTCATTGCCACGGTCTAACTTTCAAGTCCCAAACATTCTTTCTACCACCCAAGACACTCAGCCACGGTCACACTTTCCAAACATACCCGGCTCAGTCTCACTCGCAACCATAAATCGATTCAACAACCACTCGAACATACCTGATCACACTTATCCTTACATATTGATAAAATTATTCTTGTATGTTCTGTATGGTATTAATTTCTTCAAACCATTATAGTAACAGTGGTGTTATTTGAAAATTTATCAGTATCGATATTTACTCTAATTATGTATTTTACTATTGGTCGCGTAGCCGGTCACCGACGGCCCCCATGGCGCTGTAGCCAAGTCGAGTGTCGGCCACCGGTGGCATCCACGGCAGTCAACGTGTTAACGGTATTCCGAGTCTAAACGTAACGCCTGAGAAAGTTGAAGTCGAATATATTTTCTTTACGTGTTACTATTTTAAGCACAGTTCTACGCACGTCCAGAGAATTGACGCCATCCGAATAGTTTTCAATGTCGAAAAGGCAGCAGAGGTCTGTCTTAATTGGTACCCGTTAATTATCGAGTACGTTGATCATAGTACAGCATAAATAATCATCGGTATCGTTTGATCGAGGTAAAACGCGCAGGAACTTCATTTTTTCCCCTTATAATCAGCGTTATACGCTGTACCAAGCTTTTAAATACCATTGAAACGTTGGTTAATTATACGCAAAACGGAAATACGATTTCACGATTTTATCGACACGGATTTTCGCCCATTTTTACACACGTTTGTCCTTGTGACGTCAAACTTGTGACGACCTGAAACGGAATTTCTTACGTCACGTGTTAAAAGTCTAACGCAATCCCTGCAATCGTCAGCTGAATTCTCGGACTTTTTACTCGCCGTTAATTTCCACTGACCAGTGGCTCTAATTAACCTCTAACGACCTCTTACAACCTCGAATTTATGCGGATTAACCGACTTTTTTTTTTTTACATATGCCGTGAATCAGGAAAGTGATGAAACTGGCTTTGCGCAGTTATAGCTAACGAATGATCTCAGTTAGATCCTTGTAACTTTATGAAGTCAGTGGATATCGATGACAAATAGTAATATAGTAATATAGTTAATTAGGGATTAATAGTTTCGTTCGTTCTGCATGATTAATCGACCGATCGAAGATCATTGGTTAGTCACTGGGTAATTTCTATTAGATCCGGATAGTTCCTCGAACAGTCAGTACTTTGGGGCCCGATGCAGACGAGCGACTTTTGTCCGCGCGATCTCGCTTGGATTATATTTTTTTTTTTCATTCTTTTTGACTTAAAATAAAGAAAGAAAAATAAGGAAAGATATATGATCGCAGGGAGATCGCGCGGACAAAAGTCGCTCGTCTGCATTAGTTTTTATTATTTTAAGTCAAAAACAATGGAAAATATATAATCTAAGCGAGATCGCGTGGACAAAAGTCGATTCGCGAAGAGCGACTATAGTCGCCCATAACATGCAAAAGTCGATTCGTGAAGAACGACTATAGTCTCCCACAACATGCAAAAGTCGATTCGCGAAGAGCGACTATAGTCGCCCATAACATGCAAAAGTCGATTCGTGAAGAACGACTATAGTCTCCCACAACATGCAAAAGTCGATTCGCGAAGAGCGACTATAGTCGCCCATAACATGCAAAAGTCGATTCGTGAAGAACGACTATAGTCTCCCACAACATGCAAAAGTCGATTCGCGAAGAGCGACTATAGTCGCCCATAACATGCAAAAGTCGATTCGTGAAGAACGACTATAGTCTCCCACAACATGCAAAAGTCGATTCGCGAAGAGCGACTAGAGTCACCAGTAGTAGCGAAAGGGTTAACGAGTTATTAACTAAAAACACTGACTAATCAGAGCGCGGAAAGGTGTATACCAGCATCCTCCGTCTCTACTCTACTATTTTTTTACTTATTCATAAAAAAATATATTTGCATAAAAATTAGCGGACTACTTATTAGCATTCTAAGCTACGCGATCGCTAATGATTTCATAATTAATGCTACCGGCTTAAAGTGAACCCTGAACAAACAAAAACATCAGATTCCAGATCAATCTTTGAAAAATACCGTTCCAATCTTCCTAAGAGTAGAATCGTACAAGCTCGATAATGCATATCGATAAAAAATTACACAATGTCGACTCATAACCAGAGCAAAGATATGAGCCGCAAAAAGTTGATTTGATCGACGGTGACATTTTTCGTTTAGAAAAATATCAAGTTCCGTCAACGTTCACTCTCAAGGATTGTTTCAATTTTAGTTCCGTTCGTTTCAATGACATCATTGTCCGGTTTAGTGATCACGCGAAGTTGGCAATAATTATTGATTCGAAATGGTTTACTGTAATCACGGTTGCACCGGTTCTGCGGCTATTTATAATGATCAGGTTTGATCCAGGCTAACAAAACGGCATTAATACGCAGTGAATTATAACCGAGGAAATATACTCTGGATTTCTTTTTTTTTTTATAGTAAAAGAAACTATCGGGCATTTAGGACTTGCAATTAAAGGTAATCTGCGAATCAGTTGTTGAGAAACAAACTTTTCTGTTTCAAATTATCGTAACGAGGAAATAGGAAATTGGTATTGGTAAATCTATGTCACGATAGAGAACTTTTTCTTCTTCGTGTACTAATTTCTTCATTAGTTCGGATACGAGAGTCTCTTCTGTGGGATAAGTCTGGGATAGTTGGACCATTTTTTGGAAAAAGCTATTGCATTGTTGGTTTTTCACATTTCTGTTGTTTCGTACAGATTGAAGCAGCTCATGAGTAATTTAGAATATACACTATCGCTCGTAAGTATCCGGACACTGATAGATTTATCAACTTGATCAATTTCTGTTGATTTCAGTACATAAATGTTACCGATACATGTAAGTTAATGACAATTTAATGACTGGATGTAATATTTCCTACCTTCTTAAGCAATCGACACATTGCAAATTGAAATCATTAATCAAAATTTGCCAATAGTGCATTAAAATTAAATACACGATTGGTAAGAGGATAATACTTGAATCAAGCATGGTGGAAGATCGTCGTTATTTAATTCATAATTTAGGAATTAAATAATCCAAGTATAAAGAACTTTTCAAATAACAATTGACACTTACAGACTTTAATGTCATTTTTATTGCATATTAGTTCACTAATTGATTCACAATGTTCAATTTTATCCTGTTATAATATTCTGCTACATAGCTACCAATAACAATAACAATTAAATAACAAAATCATAAATTACATTTTGTCAAAAATAAGCAAGTGTCCGGATACTTTTGAGCGGTAGCGTATATAAATCATACTTCGCGATAGATTAGTATTTATTTAAGTAGTTATTTCGTTTTTAAATAAAAAAATACCAACGTTGCAAATGGACGGTGTGACTCGCATGGTTGTGTAAAAAAATCGTAGTATCGTATAATAATTCGGACGATTTCCTAGAGAAATCTCCGATATTACTAAGATGAAATCCCGAAACCAAGGTAAATCATCAATTCTACGGTATCATGAATGAAATCCTGAGAATCACTGGGCTTCCGTTGCTTCTCAATGACACTTTCGCTCGGATCGGATTGAAATGAAATAATTATACGATTTCATTCTGTGGTTCGGAAGTTGCGGTAGGCTATGGCTCGATGATTCAGAGGATGAGACTGCAATTATCGCTCAATGAAACACGCTCTTCCTGGTATCGAATCCATTAATGCGTATTATCGACTTTCTCGATGCGACCGTGACTTTAGCACGATTTGTTGCAGGTCGAGGCCTTGACTCTCACATTTTTCGGTGAAGCATAAATATAGTCGTGTTATAGGAAGCGTAATATTTCATCGTGCGGATAATTGAAGACAAAGTAGATAGAATTAATTTTTCACAGTTTATCGTATCAATTATTGTAAGGTTATCAATTAATTTTTTTTTAAGTTTCTGAAACCTCAGTTGAGATTTGTTACAGTTATGATATTTATTTTTAACAATGACAAATAATTAACTTTGCTGGAAATATTCTGGTTTTCCACCGAAATTTTCAATTGAAATAACTGAGAATGTTTTGCGAGGTCCTTAATTCAAAGGAACATTCGGATTCGAGTAAGTTATTTAGTAATCCTTTTATATCAGGATCCGAGAGGTGAGAATGAAGTTACGATCTTAACTCACGTAGCTACCTTGTTGAGATTTATGACGTGCACTTGCTTCGCTTGTAGCAAGGCTCGCGAAGTTTTATGCTTCGGTCACAAAGCAGCAGGACAAACGGGACTACCTGTTCTCTCTTCGCGCGGTGTAACGAAAGCACCGGTGATGTACAGTGGAGTGATTAAGACCTTTCGAATGTATTTACGAGAGGAAACGTTTTTATTTCGGTGCTTTCGATACGATGTTCACAATGCTTGTGCTGTGTCATGCAAGGGTATATCAAATTATTTGGAGAGGCTCGTTAACTCGTGACGTTAAGGGAACCTACGGCCGAAAGAAAATTCAATAAAATCATTCTTCTTTCGTTGTTTGAATAGCTTGGTGTAATTTTCATTTTATTCTCGGTATTATTTAGGGATTATCATTGGGATATATTTATAGTTTTTCTGTGTCATGTGTATATTAAAAAATTTGGAAAGGCGGTATCACGACATTAATTTTGTTTTCGTTATTTGAATAGTTTGATGTAATTTTTATTTAATTTTCGGTATTATTTAGGAATTATTATTAGGATATATTTATACTTTTGTTGTGTCGTGTGTATATCTAATAATTTAGAAAGGCTGTATTATAAGATTAATTCTTTTTTCGTTGTTTGAATAGTTTGATGTAATTTTTATTTAATTCTCGGTATTATTTAGGAATTATTATTGGAATATATTTATAGTTTTTCTGTGTTGTGTGTATATCGAATAATTTGGAGAAGCTGTATCATGAAATTAATTCTTTTTTCGTTGTTTGAATAGTTTGGTGTAATTTTTATTTAATTCTCGGTATTATTGAGGAATTATTATTGGGATATATTTATACTTTTGTTGTGTCGCGTGTATATCTAATAATTTGGAGAGATTGTATCGTGAGATTTATTCTGTTTTCGTTATTTGAATAGTTTGGTGTAATTTTTATTTAATTTATTATATCAGCAGGATTCAGCGATTGGCTAATTTAGATAAATTTTAAAAATATCTACAACATAAAATAAACACGATAAACATGAAATGTTCGATAAATATGAAATTATAATAATTTTTCTTTTTAAACGGAGCAATGATTGAAAAAAACTAGTTCAAAATTTTACTAAAATTATTTTATGAAGTAAGTAAGTAAGTAAGTAATTTTATGAAAGTCGAACATAATAATTAAGGTACTTGGAAACGACTTTCACATTATTTTTTAGCGTAGTTTAGATTACTCTTGATTCTTTTTCTTCTTTTAAATTTAATTGAATTTATTTTAACTCAAAATTTAAAAGACATATTTTAACCAATTAATAATTATAAAAGGTCCGGTATAAATTAAATTTTCTAGCTTATGGAACAAAATATAAATGAGATACGTCGACGGAAGCGTTGTTCGATTAAGTGGAATCTCAGCAGGCGGTCTTCCTTTTCATCGTTTCTGTTTTTAGCTGGAGCTTAGGTCAGGTACCAGTGGGAAAAAAATAAATAAATAAAAAAAACGTTACATTCCATCGTAGTAACCAGTAGTCGGATCAGTTAGGAGGCGATAAATAGAGAAACAGGAAACGAAAAAAACAGTTCTACATTTCCTAAAATGTAAAAATTTGCTTAAATCAACTGTTTCGACGTTTATATTGTATCGATAAAAGTTGAAGTGAAAAGGAACCATTTTTTTTAACGATCGAAGTTATTCAGGTAGCCAATGAATGTCTAACACAAATCTTGGATTCCTTTAACCGCAGAATTTTCGATTTAATCTTGTTTAGGTTACTGCGATCATAAATCCAGTTCTTCTGAGTGAGTAATCCTTTTCGAAACGTCGCAGAAAAATAGTACAATAAAATGTGGGTATCTTAAAATAGAACAAATCGCTGAAATTAAATTCTTCGTTAGCTTTCATTTTGTTTAATCAGTCCAGTTGTAAATAAAAATATGTTTGTAATTAAACGAGTTAAAAAATAAGAAATGTTTCAAAATGATTCAAAATGTTTTAAATGATTGCTAATAAAATTTTTACCAAGTAATTGACATTAATGATACTGATTCAAATTTCTTTGAAACAGTAGCAAATTAATTTTTTAATTTCTAATTAAACGAGTTAAAAAATAAAAAACGCATCCAAATGATTCTCTTTTTCAACTAAATAAATATTATCAACGATAGTAATTAAAATTTCTTCGAAATAACACCATAAATAGTTTCTAACTAATTTTAATTTCCAATTTCTAACTTAAATAAAGTCAATTCAGACACACAAGAAAATGAAAAAAATAGGAATCTCAGAAATTTTTACCGACTGAAAAAACCCAGAGGAATGCTATGATGTAAGTCTTAATACGATGAAGGAGCCGCCATAAATTTCTAAAAGACTAATTGCATTGAGAAAAAACTATAAATTGATTTATAATTTGAAGCATATATTTCACAAAATAATACGCAACCTGTTCGATGAGAGAGCTACTGAATCATTATTTCAAAAAAGTTTCATCGAAAACAAGATGCTCGGATTATACACGGAATGAATTATGCGTGAAATTTGAAAAGAGCTTAGGTTAAAATAGTTGCCAAGATTTTGGGTCCGCTTGTCGAGGACAAGGACGTTTCGCTGAAACGAGCACAGGACGTCTTTGTTGGCGATTTTCGGGCCGGATCACCGACAAAGGAAACCATTAATTCTGTCCTAGTAAACAAAGCGTTATCTCTTTTTTAAGGATAACAAGAAACAGCGGGAAAAAGTCGGGCAAATCATGAACGACGAAGGAACAAATTAAGTTTTACGAGTTGTCATCCCTTTTTCCTTGACATTGGAATTCACTTTGTTAAAATACTTCTGTAAAGCTGGAACAAAAAAATGATTATCCCAGGGAAAGAAAAACGCAGCCTAAAATCGTCTTTTGTAATCTAATACAACGCTTACGTGTCATACATAACGATGTTAATCTGTGCCAATATTTTCGAAAGTTAATGTTGGTACACTGTCACAACGTGTTGTACTTTAAGACCGACTGTCGTCCAGTTCATGGACCACCAATCTGTACATCAACACGTACATTTTCTACAATAGATACAATAAATATTCCAACTCCAGTTTTCACAAACACCAGAATTGCTTTGCTCGATTCAATAAAATTAAAAAAATACAGAGACACCCTTCTTCTTCCTCGCGTTCCATGTAAGCAACCAAAAACCGATCTCAAGAAAAATTCACGAAGTACTTAATTACTTCTACCTTCGATTAGCTCGACGAGCCTCATTTCTGAATTAAATCGGTCTCATTTATCCCGCTGGCAACCGAAACAGGCAGCCATCGTCATAACTGGACTTTCGGTTCGCGACAGGAATTAAGTCCGTTCTATCAAGAAATTATCCGCCTGACAGATTAATACAACCGACAAAAAGAGTCAACATACAAAATGGAAGAAAAAGATCGCAGCGAAGAACGACGAAAAAAGAAGCGTAACCTTCCCTTCCTCTGGGAGAGAAAAAAAAAGAAAAAAAAAAGAAAAAAGAAAAAAAAAAAATACAAAAAGGGAGCGGCAAACGCCCACCGCGCGCGTAGCCGTGTCCTTAATCAAAGCTTTATCTCCGATACACAGCAGCCAACCTGTAATATTCGCGACGCGGCGTGTCGGTACCTTCGTCCGTACACCGGCCACGATTTATTGCAGGCTGATAGCGCGGTGTAATGCATTCATTATATCGGAAAGTGCACGGGCCGCGGGTGGACAAAAGTCAGCGCGAGATGCTATCCCGGCGCGCGAAGAAGGGCTATTTTTGAGGGACGCGTCGTGCGCGTGAATCCACGACCCTCGCCACGAGAGATACGTATCCAGGTGTCGGCCTTTCGCGTGTCGACCCCATGGCCAGCGACGAAACAATGCTGCGGCCCGAGGAACAATGAGCCGAGATATTCCTAGGTCGCGGCTGATCTCCAATACAAGCCGACGCGTTTGCGCGGCCAGCGGAATTCCAGCGAGCGGCCGCGCGAGCAAACGCGCCGAAAGAGGCTGGAGAGAGGCACTGGCATTCGAGCAATGCAGATAAAGAGAAAATTTAGCGCCACGATCGAGGGCCAGTTTCGATGTACCTTCTGCCTGGTCGGTGCATAGCGGGTCGTGACACGCGGATGGGAAAAAGGAGAATGCTAGGTGCTGTGACGTGGAATCTCTGGGTGTGCGAGTGGGAGGTATTGGGTTTGAGGGAGAATGGATGCGGGAAATTGAAACGGTGTGATTAGGAACGGTGTGAGTTGATTTATTTGTTTAACGTTGATGTTAGTGAGACTTAAAGTAAGTTTGTATCGAGGAGATTGGGATAATTGATATTTGGAGGGGTACGTAGTGTACGAGAAATTGATATATATTTTAGAGAAAATATTAAGGAAAATTAGTGAGTAATTTTGCTAAAATTAAAACTAGTAATGATTCACGGAAATCTGTTTGCAGCGGTGAAATTGCAATAGATATTTGAGAAAATATGTAATGCAATAGAAGTTGATCTTTAATCACGTATTTGATAGAAAATCGTGGAGAATATTTTTAAACGGGCTGTTGAAAATTGATAAAATTTGTGTGAGAAATTAGGAACCGGTTATTTGACTGCTTTGTTTGTTAGAATTAAAACTATCGAAGGAAATTTATTCGTACCGAAGAAATTACATTAATAGATGTTTGAAAAAATACATAATGCGCGAGAAAGCAATCTTTAATTATGTATTTTAGAGAAAATCAGGGGAAATATTGAAAAATATATTGCTAGATATTTATATAATTTTTGTAAGAAATTAGGGACCGGTCGTTCAACCATTTCGGTAGTTTTAATGTTAAATTGAGTTATGCATTAAATCACGGTTGTTCATATTTAAATGCATTAAATAAGTGCATATCGCATATCAATATCGATACAACGCATATCACGTATGATAATTGTCGGTGTAGCTTTATCCTATTCTGAAAGTGAAGTTTCAATCGACAGACTTAAAATAGGAGATGTGAAAAAGTTACACAACTACATTCTTTTTTAGCACTTCGAATTTTATGAGACAATACATAACTGGCCATTTACTAAACACTGACAAAAGAACCAGAGACATTAGACGTAAAATAACAAAATGCCTTTTGTTTTATAAATAGCATACCTTATAACAGTCATGTTCACATGCAACTTAATTAAAATTTTTCTGCAGCCCTTTTGAAGTATGCTGGGTTTACCGATATGCTGATATGTTGGGTTTACCGATTAAATTAAGTAAAACGATCGAAGAAAATAAATCAAAATATTTTGATTAATTTTTTGCTGATTTTTATACGCGCGGCCCACAGTAAACTTGTAATACTTTTTTTTTTAACCGAACAAACAATTTCGGTTGGACATGATTGGCGGCTTGTAACACGCTATGACGATTCCGAGTTTGAGAATACTGTAATTTCTTCGAATTTCCCTATCCAAAAAGAAAAAAGAGAAATGTAATTGCATACTGCAATGAAAAGAATTCTACGGAATTAATTTCGTTCGGGATCAAGTAATGCAGACATCTGTTCGAAATTCTGCATACCTGGAAACTGATCCGGCCGATAAATCGGTAAACGGCATTATTAATTTTCGAGTTAAGTGGAAAAAGAGTATCTGTTATCTTTGTGGATTCTCAAGGAAATATCGTTTCGCGAAATTTAATTTTACGTGGTATCGTCGACTTTTTCGAGCATGTATTTACACGGGACGATAATGCAATATGGTTCCCGCTTTAGAACGAATCGACGACTCAAATTTTGCCGATGCTCCATAATCGAACGGCGCGATGTTTAATTTTCCGTTTGTATACATTATGTATTGTTTGCCTTTCGTTTAAAAGAAAGATTGCAATGAAATTCGTTGTAGTAATAAACACAGTTTATGTTTTCTATTTTATTATAAAGGATTTTGGGAACACTATTCTCTTTTTTGAACAAAATTTTGATTACATCCTAAAGATCAGTGAAACATATAATAATGTTTGTTAAATACGTGGAGCAAAGGCTGTGTTATTTCGAACGTTTCGCAAAGAGGAAATTAAGATGGAATAAATCTTCGAATGCTATTAATCTTGTACGATTCAAGTTAATACGAACTTTCATTCGTTACTTACGCGATAAAATGCCAATTTTTCGATTAAAGTACCGACACAAATTTCCGTAACGTATCATTACTACTCATTTGCCCTGAAACGCACTCGTATTTTTCACCGTACGTTTACAACCACATTCAAATGTTTCTTCGACACATTAAACTAATTTATTCATTTACGTTCACAATAAAAAGAATAGTAAATTATAATCTTGTACTAAAATTAATAAATCTATAAAAATTAAAGATGACCAGTTTAACTTTTAAGTGACTCGTTTAACGTTGGTCTAAAATATCTCAATTAGTATTCGTGTGATTTATAAAAATACTTGTATCATACCTATTTTCACCAAAGAATTCAAAATAATTGGTATTTGAAACTAATATAAGATTTAAGGAAGATAAATCTTCGTTTATGTATGTTACAGAAAGTCACAAAAAATTCCTAAAAATGCACCCAATTTACACAAGAAATTGCAAATCATTTTGACCATTTCGGTAGTTAATATATGTACAATATATAAAAACCAATAATATATAGTTACCATTGACAAACGATTGAATATCTCAGAATGTACTTGGAGCATAAAGAAGTTAATAAGACCAACGCGTCTATTTAGAATCTTCAATATATGTAAAAAATAATGACAGTAGAACAACCATTGGCAAATAATCGAAATGTCTCAGAATCATACTTAAAATATAAAGAAATTAATAATACCAATGCGTCTATTTAGAATCTTTAATATATATAAAAAAAATTATGACAGTAAAGCTACCACTGAAAAATAATCGAAGTGTTTCAGAATCATACTTGGAATGTAAAACAGTTAATAAATCAACGCGTCTATTTAGAATGTTTAATATGCATATTAAAAATAATGACAATAGAGCTACTATTGAAAAATAATCGAAATGTCTTAGAATCATACTTGGACTGGAATGAAATTAATAATACCAACGCGTCTATTTAGAATCTTTAATATCTGTAAAAAATAATGACAGTAGAGCTACTATTGAAAAATAATCGAAGTGTCTCAGAATCATACTTGAAATATAAAAAAATTAATAACACCAACGCGTTTATTTAGAATCTTTAACACATGTAAAAAAATAATAGCAATAACTACCATTGGCAAATAATCAAAGTGTCTCAGAATTATACTTAGACTGTAAAGCAGTGAATAGATCAACGCGTCTACTTAGAATCTATGAGCTGAATTTTATTTATGGGTCGTTGGAACGGTAGCCGTGAGAAAAGGGACGTATCCTCGAGCATGAATTCTGGGCGGGCGTTTCGTTGAAGTCTCCGTGGAGCATGAGCGCGCGCACGCGGCCTGGCATTCCCGGAGATTTCGATGCGTGGTCGCGAACAAATTCGAGAGCCGGTGACGGGGCTCGTAGTGACGTGAAAAACTGGCAGGATCCTTGC
Source organism: Ctenoplectra terminalis (assembly GCA_019453375.1). Lineage (NCBI taxonomy): Eukaryota > Metazoa > Arthropoda > Insecta > Hymenoptera > Apidae > Ctenoplectra > Ctenoplectra terminalis. The sequence continues at coordinate 55,230 of SMSQ01022724.1, read as the reverse complement.
GCTCTTAACTTAACGAAGGTCGTCCCGCTTGTACGCAAGGTCGGTTATTCATCCGAGTTTGTTGCACAAGGATTTCATTAAATCGCTTTGTATTCCCCAATAGTCATCGGCGCGACGCTATCGTAACGTCGGTAAGAAATACATACCAGAACGGTTCGGTGGCTCGGTTCGTCGAATTTCTGATGCTACCGACCGCCAACATCGTGCAACCTGCGATCAAATGACGACAGAACGAAGATCGAACTTATCTCGAACCTGTTGGTCTTAATTTTTCCTTCGTGCCATTGAAATTGCCGATCGATTTATTTGAAAGCAAAGCTGTATAATAAATTTAACACGTTCGCGACCGGCAAATTTTTTCCATTTCTAATACCGAGTACCGGCGAAAATAATGAAATTCTGAAGCTGATTGCCGCAAACTTGTATCGTTTAAGCAAGGATAAAAATGATAAAATTTGTTTTGACATATCGATGTTGCAATTATGCGTTGTTTAAAATAAAAAGATTTTTATAATTTGTATACTTGCTTTATAGGTAATCAGCGGCAATCAGGAATAGAATTTAAAGTGATATGAATTCACGTCAGCGGCAATCAGGAATAGAACTTGAAAAGACGAATTCACGTCAGCGGTCGCGAATGTGTTAACATATATTTCTTCAATTCGAATAAATATATTTTAGTCGCCGGGTAGTTTTAATATTAATCCAAATATGCCCCAGACAATTAATCAATATTAATCCAAATATGCTCCAGTATTTTTATTTTTCTTATTATGTAAGGTTGATGTAGAATTATTTTTTATTTTCAATTTTTTTATTTTAAGTCACATCAACCATTAAGTTGGGTTATTAACGACTCAGTCTGCAGAACAAATGTTTTTGGAGAATTAAAGTTTATGGAGAAGCTTAGTCACAATTCTTCCTTTCGATTGAGAATATGGTGCAGGGGAAAACGAGGCGGTCGATGGTTAACGTAGCATTGCAAGTGTCGCAGGTTGGGATGGTGGTCGTATTCAGAAGTGGGTTAATTTGGTGTGGCCAATTCTGATACGGGATATTGCAACTTGTTATGGTCTTGCAAGATTGTCGAAGATGTTACCGAAGAAGTTGTTTTTTGATAGCAGTTGTCGAGAGTGTGCGGTTACTTTCCTGATATTGTTCCAGTGTTTGTTGCTTGCTGTTATCTTCATTTGTAGCTTTTAAATGTCATACGTGCAAGAACTAACACTAAAACTACCAAAGCGGTCGAATGACTGAAATTTTATACATTTTTAATGGTGCATTCTTGAGTATTTTCCGTAATTTTCTGTGGAATAATGATATGTATAAAATTCAAGATATGTTTCTCTTATATTATGTATTTTTTTAAATATCTATTATTATAATTGCTTCGATACAAATTGACTTTCTTTAAAATAAATTGTCAAAGATTATTTCCAGATACTGTTCCAGTATTATGATTATTATTCCATCCGTTAAATTGATACTTAACCCTGCGGAAGTCACGGTCCTAAAAATTCTTTTTATGAGGTCGCGGTGTATTCGAGAGATACAGTACTTAAAAATTTGCGTTACAGTGATAATTGTGGCAAAAAAAGAAAAACGTAAAGCTAATTAATAGTTGATCAATTTTCTTACACTGTGCCTCGTTCACCACTTTAACATTAAAACTATCGAGGATTAAAGTAAACCTATTTGTATCCATAGAAATAAAAATGATAGATATTCTAAAAAAATAATAATTATAGATATTTAAAAAAATAAAAATGATAGATATTATAAAAAAATAAAAATGATAGATATTCTAAAAAAATACATAATGGAAGGAGAACTAATCTTTATCAATATTTTTTACAGAAAATCGCGAAAAATCTGCCAAAGTGTATCGTAAATTTATAGAAATTCTATGAAAGATTACAAGTCGGACATTTTGATCGCTTTGGTGGTTTAGTGTTAAGACATCCTACAGCGGAGTTCGCGATTTCCTCGTGTTCGTTTTGTAAAATTAGTTTCGACGTAGTTTTATGACTCGAAACCAGTTTCGACGAAGTTTTACGATGATTTCTTTTTTTCTTGGCAAAATCGGTTTCGTTGCTGTTTACGTCTTTTTGTTGCATCACGCGGGATAGCCCATACAATTCGCGCAAGCCCCATAAAGATTGATTTTATTGATTCTCAAGAAACTGTTAAAGACAAAAGTGATACAGTTCGAAGTGAGCCGCGTGACACTTCGTTTGACTTTATTTCGTGATCGGTGCGGTTTTAAACGATTTTAAGTTTGTTTTAAAGGGCTTTTTCTTTTTTTTATACTGTGTCCAATTTATGTCCGTAATAAAGACGTTGCTCATGATGGAAAAGACTCCACTTTGTATAAAAACGTCACCGAGCGACCTTCGACCGACACTTTGCATCTTAAGATTTGAAAACTGTCCTTACAGTTTTATGGTTTTCCGAAATAATCCGGTGAGTCATTCTTGCGCGTTACTTTGGTCTTAAAAATCCGGAAACTTACTCATTAATCTTAAAATTGTCTTAAAAATCATACCAATAGGTATTTAAAATTCTCCATACAGAATTTTACTTCTGCCTTTAGTATCTCTCATTTACGAAAAGGTAAAACGGTAACTAAAATAATATTCAGTTAATTAAATATTCGTAGCACGTACATAATAATTAGCCCGTGGATTTTTACGCAAATTCATATCCTTACACATAATTAATAAAAATATAAGCTAGATCGGTAATTATTTTATTCACTAAATATTACAATGCTAAAATCCACGGTCTAATAATAATGTACAATTTCCATAAAACATGTGGGATAATTTTTATCCTTAATATCGTATTACAACAAAATTCCACGAATACGAAACATTTCCTCGTGTCTCCTTAATTAAACATTCGATCGCTCCTGTCTTTTTTTTTTTTTTTAATATATTCCAATGATGGATCATCTTCCAGATCGACCCATTAAAATTCAGACATCTTGACAACCAGAACCGTATTTCGCCTGCGTATAATGTATCTGTTGCAATTAAGTGCTCCTGGTCAGCCGCAATAAAGACACGTTCATAGCAAAACGAGACTCAAGAGGTAGCGAGAAAAAAATTGGTTAACCGTTTCGCAGGCAATTTACTCGTTCAGATTCGCGGGACTATATAAGATTATATGAAAAGACGGACATTAAGGGCACGTGGGCGGTATTTCCAGAAGGCGGAGCAGGAACCTACATTTTTATAGACCGCTCTCGTCTGCGACAGTTGTTCGGTGACCTTCGGTTCGTGGTAACGGTCGTCATCCGCCTAATTAACGTGCTTCCGAAGATCGAAACATCACGGTCGCAAGCTCGTAAAACGGATGGGGAGGAACGCACGAATCTGGGACGATGCTCGCCCTGGCTTTCCATTAATATTGATGAATAATTCCTGTGTTAATTAGTGCAGCTCACGTCCGTGGCCTCGTGACGGAAGATCACGACGCGCTTCATCGGTGAAAAGTTCTTGGCCTTCGGTCGTCTTATAACAGTTCAATGTCAGATTAGCTTAGCGACGATCGAGAAGAATGTTTAGTATGTCGAATGTTTAACACGTTAAACGCCGTGCCGATTTTTGTCGACTTTCCGTTAGACCGCGCGCTGTGATAATAATTCAGAAACATTTGTCGCAAGATAGTTAAGAATTTAACCGTTTAAGTGCTAAACCCTATCGCGCTTCTCTTTTGTTGTGTCAGAAATTTTGCGCTATACGTAAAAAAGGGTTTCATGGAATTTGTGCAGAAAAACACTCTTGTAATAAGCGAGAATAAGAAATATTTTTGTTGGTAAAAACTACTTTTTATATAATAATTAGAGTAAATTACTATCGTTTTTATTATTTTCCACAAAAAAAACTACGCATTTTAATCCGCACTTTTATCATATATACAAGAATATTTTTCAGCACTCAAACGGTTGAGAAGAAAATTGTAAAGGCCTGCAAAGAAAAGTCGTATCTTTGTTTAATGCGATTTAATAGTATTCATTGACAAATTATAAGGTATTTTTTGAAACTGATACTGGGAGTTATCGGAAACCAATCTGAAAATGAAAATTTCAGCGTCGGTCCGCCGGGACCGGCGTGGCGCTTAACGTGTTAATGCTTTCATGTTTTCCCATTTTGTTTTTTTTTTCTTTTTTCTGTGTTTTTTCTGTTTTTTTAAAGATAACCGATCTTTGCGTACGTTTTGTAATTATTTGTTTAACCGATGCTTAATCCTGCTCAAGATGAGGGTCCCAAAAATGAATACAATATTTGGATCCCAAGTACGAAACTTTGCGAGCGACTCCAAATCCTTATACGCGTAAGGAGACGTGATTAATCATCCGCTGGTTAACCCGAGATAAAGTATCAGGAACACGATTAAAAATAATTCGAAGGATACATTCCGAGTACTTACAACTGAAATAACTCGATATTGTCACGATACAATGAAATATAACATTATAAATTATATTAAAATACCTCCGACTGAATAATGCGCGTCGAACTGCATCGTAAACGAACTTGACGCTACTCTCGACCCGATCGCAAAAGTTAATTGCGACACAGGTTTGTGTATATAAAACGTTGGAACCCGTCAAGGGTTGAAGGTGGCGGTATGAGTATCTCACTCTTGGTCGCGACCGATAAAAGAAGAAAAAGGTACACGGCAATTCATCAACGTCACATTTTTCTTTCTCATATGCTCCGATTAGGACGAGATAAATTAACGTCGTTTAATCGCGTTATAGTTAACGCTACGGTGTAATGTGTAACATATGTTTCACAATACTTTCTCTTACACCATTGTGCGGCAACAAAAACTTAATCAGACGTGAATATCACGGTCACAGCTTTAGCGCATAAACGAGGTGAACTAGTGTCTTGGAAAGAAAAAAAATTAAAAAAAATATATGTAGCGATGGCGATCGGGTCGTTACTATGCTTGATTTGCTGCCAAGGGAGTGACCGGAAGGTATAGCGATCTTAGAAGAAAATTTTCTATAACGTCGACGAATTATTTCTCGATCGCCCAGCGTGGGATGTCGTTGACCCTGGTACAGTTTCTTTTCTTAGGCTGTAACTTCGCTCCGATCTTTTCAATGGTCCTTCTTTAGTATAAAACAGTGGTCAGAAGTTTGGAATCACTGTAGATACCAAGGAGTGTAAAAATTTAAGAAAAAAAAGAAGGGAGAGAATTTAGAAAATTTTTCGGTGAAAAATCTATCAAAATGTAATATAAGGAAATTAATATTTAGTATTCATTTTGAACTGGCGAGGAGAACAGTTGGGAATTTGATGTAGGTATAAATGGGACGGTGATTTTGAATTTTTCGCAGGTAGATTCTAAGTACGAATTAATGGAATGTAAATTTATTTTGTTTAATTATCTGTCTTAATGTGTGAAGATTTGTTCTGCTCTCCTTAGTTGAAATGTTCTATCTGAGGATTTAATTAATTGCTGGATTAATTCTGTATTTGAATACACGCGTTTGAAGAAAGTTATATGGTCTGTTAGGAGATAATAATAAATTTTTAAGTTTAGCGAAGAAAAATATAGACGACAGAAAGAAAATAATTAAATATTGACTTTATGTTTTTGGGGATTTTTGAAAATGTTTGAATAATTCAGCTGAGGAAAGTAGAGTTTGTATACGAAATTACGTAGCTGGATAGTATGTTTATTAATCATGGTAACAAATGAGAGAAACTAAAGAGGAGGAGCGTAAGATTAAATGATAAATTAAAATAGTTATAGTATAATAATGGTTGTTAATGAAATATTTAGAAAAATTAGAATTGTTGTTCTTGTTTTTATATCTAACTTAAAGTTTGTTGATATCGTTTATATAAGTTAGTGGACAGTGTCCAATCGATCACTTTCATTCAAATTGATTCGACGATATCTGGCATTCCATTTCTTGTAAAACTCTTTCACTCGGAGTTTGTGTATGCAGAACGCGTATATAGAACACGATGTTTCGAGCGAGCACTCCCTCAATTTGAATTTTTAACGCTGTTAAATTCAGGAGACGACGCAAACTCACTTTCGAGGATTTACCTAACATGTCTAAATTTGTTTTTCGTGAGCTATTAACAATAAGTTACTAATATCGAATTTTTATATATTTAAAAAAATTGTTCAACACATGCAAAGCGAAGAAATTAAAATTTCTTTTTGCGAAAAACATTGTGTACCGCGAGTACCAACTACGAAATATCTGGTAATATTTTTTTTGTTTGGCTCAAAAAACTTGATTGGGTCAAAAACGGTCCAAGGGCCATAGCAGGGTTAATTTTCTTGGCAGTGATCGTGTTAACCTCGTATAATTTATCCAAAACATACAATATTTAAAAAAAAGACAAATCTTACAAAGATAAGAATCTGTAGTATAAATTCAAAGAAGAGCGGAGATAAAAAAAAAAGAATTGGGAATGTAACACCCTAAGATACAATCTTAGGTATAATTGTATCTCAGGGTGTTTCATTCCTAATTTTTTTTAGGTATTTAATCTTAGACATAATTGTATCTCAGGTTGTTGCATCTCTAATTTTTTCAAGTATTTAATCTTAGGTATAATTGTATCTCAGGGTGTTTCACTCCTAATTTTTTTAGGTGTTCAATCATAGGTACAATTGTATCTTAGAGTGTTTCACCTTTAAATTTTTTAGGTATTCAATCTTAGATATAATTGTATCTCAGGGTGTTTCACTCCTATTTTTTTTAAGTATTCAATCTTAAGTATAGTTGTATTTTTTAGTGCATACCCTAAGATACAATTTTTGGACCATTACACCAATCCTCCATTTAACACCACTCTGCACCGTTCCAAAATTCCTCCGTCTCACGGTCCCAACGTCCACGAAGGTTCCATGTCCGTTGGATGCAACAATGACACGTATCACTTGGGCCTAAAGGGAAGGGGGATCGATTCGTCAGGCCTGGTCTCTTGACGTTCCGGTTAGCCGAGGTAAATCGTAGGGAGCACACGGTGGCGGAGGTTGAGAATCGCGTGTTAGAGAGAGGGTAGAGAGGCGAGTAGAGGCGATCGGTTCTCTCGGATCAGCTGTGAGAGCGGCGTGGCGCCGTGTGCCGCGGCTCTGACCCGCTGTCAGTTGCCCGAGCCCTGTGCTACGGTTAGGACCGTGCAATCGTCACCTTTTAACGAGCACGAGACAAGTTCGCGGGACCGTTCCCGAAACGACTGGGCACTCGAAGCCGCGTCGTCTAGTCCTCGTCGAGAGTCGCGTGTTCCATTAACAAAATCGGCCGATTTCTGGTCAACAGAAATAACGATCGACGGAAAAACCTTGCCGATTCTTGGACCGAGCTTATCGTACGCGATCGATCTTTAGAAGGTGATCGGATACACCGGCGATCGAGGAGACGGCCACGGAAACATAGCCGATCGATCGGTGTGGACGAGAAAACCGATCCACGTTGAAACGCGCCGTCGATCTTGCCGTGTGACCCGTGAATCGGTTCGCGTTCGTAAGAATCTACGCTCCAGAAGCTTGAAATTGCGCTACGATCGTTGATCCTTGCGCTTTTTGATCGTGTCGACGAGAGAAATAGAAAGATAGAGGGGGTAACAGGCCGGTTCGAATATCGTGGTGGTTTTTGTGGTGGAAAAGTGATTCGAGGTTAATCGAAGAGAAGCTAGAACGAAGCCGAGAGCCGCATGCTTCGCTGACAAGTTCTCAGGATGATCTGGTAGAGGAGAGGAGCCTGGTGGTTCGATCGCGAGAAATGGCGTGCGGAATATCGTTCAAAGCGACTGCGACGAGCACGGTACTTTTCCTGCTGGTGAGTAGCGTTTGCGTACGTAATTTTCGGCGGACACGTGCTTGTTCAACTGTGTATCGTTTTAATAGATTTGATAAGGCGACGGGACATGGAACGTGGCACTTTCACTTTTTATGCGAGCCTCTTTGCGATCGAGCGTGTTCCTCGAAGCTTAGCTTCTTCATTGTTTATGGAGAAACGAACGTTGCATGTACACGTTGTCGGAGGAAACTCGTAACGTGTTGTGCACTGTTTGTTGATAGTTTTTTTTTTTTTTCCTTTTTTCTGTGTCTGTTTCGATCGAAGCGCTAAATTTAAGAGACAGAGAGGCTCGCGGGCCTTAAATCACTCCGAGCTCGCGATGCTTTTGTTTACATGCCTGAGATACCGAGTCCAACGTGAATTACTTTTACCAAGCGATTTAACTTGTTTATGCGGTCACTTGTTGATACGAATATCGCGGGTATAGTCGGGATATACACTTTCGAGACGCATTGTACTGTACCTAAACGCTATGTTTGGTAACAGTAACATTCACGGTGAACCCGGTGGAATTCAAAGTTGATCGTACGTCTTAGACGCGCACAATTTCGTGTGCTGTTTCGTCCTGTATAATTTTAATCGCGGACTGTTGGCCTATAACGATTCCAGTTGCGTACTAAATCTGCTACGGCTGTTGGGTCATTTTTTGCTCGATCGAGTTTTTTCTTTGGTTAAAAAATTTACTAGTTTTGAGAGAAATTTAAAAAAGCTGTTGGGAATATTTGAAAGAGCTATTGTCACATTTTTATCAGAATTTGGAATTTTTTTTTAGTCAAACGAGAGTATACTTAGGTCGATCAGAATTTGAGGGCTGTAGCAGGGTTGAACAAAGATATATTTAAATATTTAATGGTAGAATTAGTAATGATTAAAGTGCACCATGCAATGATTTATTTGCACCAAAAAAATTAAAGTGGAGGGTATATGGAAAAATAAATAATGCAAGGGAGAGAAATCTTTATTTGTATTTTTTATAGAAAATTATAGAAAATTATAGAAAATTATAGAAAATCATAGAAAATCATAGAAAATCATAGAAAATCATAGAAAATCATAGAAAATTTCTAATATTGTGCCACTGTAAATTTATAAAATTTTGATAAAAAATTACCAATCGATCAGTTTGAATACTTTGGTAGTTTTAGAGTTAATTAAAATAGAGCTGATTGTAGTTTATTTATTTTTTAATCATTTAATTTATTTTCATGAAATACACTGAAAATAATTTTTAATATTTATTGGCTAGAATGTTAATATATATTTAGAGAAAAGCTATATTAAATGCATGGAGGCAAACGATATTTAATATTATTTTTTTACAATTGGGATGCATTTGTGAACATCAGGTATAAAATTAATATTTATGACTTCCTCGTGTTTTAGGAATGTGCAATCTAAAAAAAAGATTTTCAGAATTCATGAAACACTTATATAATTTTAGATTTTATTCTCAATAAATATTTCAAGTTTCTTTAGTAATTTATAAAATCAGTTAGGGAGAGACCGGGAATAAAAACAGTTTCTTATTTCATAAACTAAGCAGAAGCGTTCAACATTTATATCAAATAACTCTAAATTACATCACAGGCATAAATGTCACGAATTCGCTAACATCAACCTTTGTTACGTTCTCGATGCGAGCCGTCATATACTTTCTGAAACACCACCCTTTATGTACAAACCGTGACATTTTCCTCGGTGGTTTCGTCAATGATCTTGTAGAAAGTTTAACACTAGAACCCCGGTTGATTATTCATTTTTATTATTTTTATTTTCTTTTCTTTCCCATTATTTTGGTACTCTTGATCTTAGGACTTTGATACTCAATTTATGCAATTTCTTGCGTTAATTTTATATTAAAGATTTGCTTTTTTTTTTAGTGAGGAAATTTTTTTAAAGAAGTTAGAACATAATTAGGACAAATAGAAATGTAGTAAAGGGTAGACCAAGGCGAATCGGATAATTTTCTTGCGATAGTGAAGAAATAATAGTAAAAATTTAGAAAGTCAGCTTTTTATTGTAAATTCCCAATTGATATTTATTTAGTTTGTATACTAATAATAATTGTTTTTTTTTAAACTTAAAAATCTTTTTTTTGACTGAATTCTTATTTTAAGATAGATTCCCTTCTGTTCTACCCAGATATAAAATTAATTGTTACTATGAAAGCTGAATCGATGAAGCACACGTTGAAATGCGAACGTTATAGATATATTAATGCACGGGAAACATTGATTGAAACAGGCAATAAATATATTTGTACACAGATGTTACATTCACAAGTAGTACAATAGTGGCCAATCAAATTATACTATCTAATATTTAGATAGATAGATTGCAAACATTGTAGATATACTAAATTATATTAACATGGTCTTTTAATAGTTTTGAATAATTTTATTTTTCAATTGTTCATATCAACTGTTTCACAGCTTGTGATCATGGCTCCTTATCAATAGCTTATACAGTGGTGCATTTTATGTGGCCACTACTGTATATCTAACATTAACCCCTTGACGAACGATTTAATTTAAATTATTTTTCATCTAGATCCGATTTAATTTAAATTATTTTTCATTTGGATCTAATTTAATTTAAATTATTTTTCATTTGGATCTAATTTAATTTAAATTATTTTTCATCCGAATCCCAATTGATTTAAATTATTTTTCATTTGGATCCGATTTAATTTAAATTATTTTTCATTTGGACTCGATTTAATTTAAATTATTTTTCATCCCAATCCAATTTGATTGAAATTATTTTTCATTTGGATCCGATGTAATTTAAATTATTGTTCATCTGGATCAAATTTAATTTAAATTATTTTTCATCTGGATCTAATTTAATTTAAATTATTGTTCATCTGGATATAATTTAATTTAAATTATTTTTCATTTGGATTCGATTTAATTTAAATTATTGTTCATCTGGATATAATTTAATTTAAATTATTTTTCATTTGGATCCGATTTAATTTAAATTATTTTTCATCCCAATCCAATTTGATTGAAATTATTTTTCATTTGGATCCGATGTAATTTAAATTATTGTTCATCTGGATCAAATTTAATTTAAATTATTTTTCATCTGGATCTAATTTAATTTAAATTATTTTTCATCTGGATATAATTTAATTTAAATTATTTTTCATTTGGATCCGATTTAATTTAAATTATTGTTCATCTGGATATAATTTAATTTAAATTATTTTTATGTCTCAAAAAGAGGCGTTGAAATTATTAGGCTACTACCGTCGATAAACCCTGGTAGTGTGAGTAATTAACTAATTGACTGCCAGTAAGTAATGTATTAGGAGTGGCGTTCAAATCCTGCAAAATGAAACTTGTGCATTAGAATTGATTCAGATTTATAAGTACATATTGAACTTGATCCCATCACTATTAGAGACCATGTTCTATTCCGGTTCTAGCGAAACCGATGCGTACAGGCGAGCCTGGTGGCATTCACACACAGCCTGGCGAACGCATCGGTACGTGTGCGGCTAGAGTCAAGGATACAGGCGTTATCTAGCCAGTGATTGCTATACTTAACGGGGGTTACGCGGTGAGCGAACGCCTGTGCATGCACGGCTCGCGTTCACGTGCAAATATATGCGCGTCGTCGCTGGTGAACGCTACTTTTGTTATGCAAACCTGGAATGTTAGCCCTTAACGAGCGAGAAAATTTTTAATAATAACGCAACTGCTGATTCTTACGCGTTTATGAAACATTTTAGGGCACGGAAATATACAGAATGCAGATAGTAAGAAAAAATACAATGAGCGACTAAATTATTACGATCACTTGGAAATAGTTATTTATTCAAACTTTGAGCAAGGATAGAATCGAAAGTACACTCGAAATAACACCTCTTTCGGTACAAAAATTATTCTTAGGTTTTTAATAATGTGTAACGATAATTTTAAATCTGCTACAAATTATTTAGAAAATTGTTAAGATATATGTCATCGTTCGTTGAATTAAATTTAAACATAGTAAGTAAAATTATTACAGAATGCACATAGTAAGTAAAATTATTATAGAATGCACATAGTAAGTAAAAATATTACAAAATGCACATAGTAAGCAAAAAATATTACAGAATGCACATAGTAAGTAAAAATGTATACAGAATGCACATAGTAAGTAAAAATATATACAGAATGCACATAGTAAGTAAAAACATATACAGAATGCACATAGTAACTAAACATATATAAATAAATCCAAAATATATTGCTCGTTGCAGTATTTAATAAATAAAACAATTATCTATGTAGCTTATGTTTTTTTTTATTGTAATCGTAAAAATATGAATTCGTATAAAAATTCGTAGCGTGTTAATAACTATCGAGAAATTACTTTATATTATAGAAAATACAATAGTACAGAACCAGCACCTACTGTTACATAATTGGATGTAGTAATGCGCTCCCTTAAATTTTGCTCACATTTTACGTTAAGTACAGACTTATCGCGCGCGCATGGGGAAGAATAAAATATTCTTAATCGATATTCTTTTCACGCATTCCTCGAAACCCCGGTTCGCGAATTTTGTACATTGCACTCACTTTCCCTACACGTATCGGAGGAATGTAAATTATTGCATTAAATCCACGGGCGAGTGTAACATACCGTAACATCTCATTTTCCTTGAAATTGAAAATCTATGAATTTTACAAAGCAAACGTTACACGACACCTTCTAACAACTTTTACATGGCATTGCTGCTTTTATTTATAAGCTTCTTTGTATGTAAATTTTAATACGATGTAAGAACGTCAATTTTAACGTCAATTTTAAGTTCAACGGTTTAAAATTTCCAATTTAAAATTGATTTTGCGACGAGATTTGTAATAAAATTACTTGCGTTCATATTAATTCGTATAATAGTGTATTATTTCAACGGTGTAATTCTGTGTACATTTGTTAAGTTCTTGTAATTACCAAGCGGCAAGCTATGATTACACAATCCTTAACTGCTAGAGTCATCATCCTCTTACTTTGTTTAATTTGCACTCGTACGTATCTCGTTGTTCGTGAATAAGTAACAAGACAGTAAATTGGTTCTTAAGTGTACACTCCAAGGATGTTTAGTACCTTTTCTTTGGGCTAATTAATTAAATTAATCTTCAGGATGAAATACTAACTATTAACTGCTACGGCAATGGTCTAAGAAATAAAATAAGGTACAGCGTAAAAAATGTGTTTAACATTTAAGAAAAAATTAGTTCAAACTTTTACTAAAATTAATTCTTTGGATTTTTAAACTTTTTTAAGTTTCTTGGGATTATTGTGAAAATTTAATGCTCTTTTGGAAAGGCAAACAAAATTATTTAGAATTTTTCTATTTATTTAGTTAATATACTTTGTTTTAAAATAAAAAAAAAATGTTTGAATGGACGAAAATACAAAAACTTAAAACTTAACCTTTGGAGGATATTACACGTATCATCATATTCAGCGGTGAATATGGAGTCCAAAGGATTAATCTATTTTGTGAAAGATAAAAGCACTATTATTATTGTAATAATTGCAAAAGAAAACCATTGACTTCTGGATGACTGTTTTAGAATTACCCTTCTCATCTTGCTATTCTCCTCGAGTTTATATGACCCTGAGTAATGTTTACTGTTTAAATATTCCTTTATATTTATCAGATTTAGTGTATCTAATTTTTGCGTTTATTTCTATAATATTTTATACTTACAAAGTATATAATATTAAAAAATTGAAAAATAATTTTTGAGGAATAGGAATGTGTATTGTAAATGAGGACAGCGAGGTTCAGAGCAATATTAATTAAAATATTAATTTTAATCACTCCTGTAGTTCTCGTTTCAATAATTATCCACTAAACTATAAAAAAGAACCAAATCCAAATTCACGAGAGCACATTTTGCGGAGCTTCCTTTCTATTTTCCAATACCAACGTTTCTCCGTTCCGTATAAAATTCTCGCATTAATAATTATCCACCGAATTATCTAAAAACAAAGTTCCGTTCAAACCAAATCCAAATTTACGGGAGCGCGCTTTGCGGAGCTTCCTTTCTACTTTCCAATACCAACGTTTCTCCGTTTCGTTTAAAATTCTCGCATTAATAATTATCCACCGAATTATCTAAAAACAAAATTCCGTTCAAACCAAATCCAAATTTACGGGAGCGCGTTTTGCGAAGCTTCCTTTCTACTTTCCAATACCAACGTTTCTCCGTTCCGTATAAAATTCTCGCATTAATAATTATCCACCGAATTGTCTAAAAACAAAATTCCGTTCAAATCAAATCCAAATTTATGGGAGCGCGCTTTGCGGAGCTTCCTTTCTACTTTCCAATACCAACGTTTCTCCTTTTCGTTTAAAATTCCCAGCTCGGAAGCGTCCTTTGGGCGTTCATGCGAGCAACTGAAAATTCCGTGGCGACGATATCGCCGTGGCGTCCATTTGAATTCCTGGCGCAATGCTGTTCGCGGTGTCCCGGAGCTAAATAAGAACAATCGAGAGCCGGGATTACTGTATCGCGGCCAGGGAGAAAAATCGATGGAATTCGAGACGGGGGATAGCATCTGGAGAGATCACCCGCGGCAACAACATGCGGGCCCCCATGAGAAATGTTTGCACGTGGCGAGAGTCGCGCGAGCATCGAGGCCCCGTTTTCAATGCGCCGCGCATAATCACGCGAGCGTAATTAGCGGCTGCAAAAGAGGGTCTCCTGGCCGATAGTCACAGGAATTTCGGAGATTAACGATCGATTAAACGCGATTAATCGGTCGTGCTCTTTGCAAAGTATACCGTTCGGACGGCTGATTAATAATGCACACGGTACTTTTGATAATTACGAAGTGGTTGGTCCCGATGCTCTGATTTCTACAAATGACCGGTTGCTCAGCGTTTCTTGTGAAAGAATGGGACCAGAATTGGATCACTTGGGTAGGGTTGTTCGTTGCGTTTCTCGCGAAGCGGACTTGGTATCCTGGAACGATGTACTCATTTTATTTTTAATTGGAAGGAATATTTTATTCGGATGCATTAGGGTGTGCATTCGTTTGAGAGTTTTTTTTCTTTATACGGTATTTTTAAAATATTGCGACCAGTACTGGTCGCAATGCTGCGTGCACTGATAAATTTTACACTCGAGAGTAGTTTGTGATAATTTTATTTTTTAGTGGATATGTATTCTCATATTGGGTTGAGTTGTATAGTATCGTTCAAAAGTTTGGTGCGCGTAGCGGATTTATATTTCACGTTCAAATAGAGGTTACGAAGTTGTATCAAAAGTCTCATTTAAGGCTTGCACAGGAGACGAGTTACTTGTGTTCAGATTAACACTGAAACTGCTGACGTTGTCGTAAAAGAATAAAGATTAATGTTTGAAAGGAAAACAATGATATGGAAATGAAACTTCGTTTATATTTTCTTACAAAAAATCACAGAAAGTACATCGTTGTAAATTTTTACACTTTTTATAGGAAGCTAGGAACTAATCGTTTCGACCACCTTAGTAATTCTAGTGTTAACAATGTCATATTAAAACTGGAGAACAGAAATTGCACGGTTAAATATTTCAAATTAAAATTGCAACACATTTTACCTTCCTAACGTCTATTTTTAACAAATTAGTTATCTACTCTATTGAAAAAAAACTAGTTCCCTTAATTAAATTTTAATAGACTCAAAGTTAAACAAACTTGAAATATCGTCCACCTACATGCATCAAAAAATAAAACAGAAACAACAGTGTACTCTGAGTCCGCGTACAACTTTTTTCACCGTCACAGTTGAGCTGTCAAAGGATAGTATCTTACGTCTGATCAAGTTCCTTGTGCTGCTTTAATCCTTTGACTTCTATCGAAAAGAACTATGGACGCATATAGGACGATCAAAGTATTTAGATTGTCAAGTAATATTCTTGAGCATATAATATTTATTTAATATATTCTCAAAAACAGTTCTCCGATATTATTTAATATAGCACAGCTGAAAAATGACAACAGAAACTCAGTTGCCTGATGAATAATCAATCGAACATCGATAGAATACGCGAGAACGCCAAGAAGTATTCGGTCAACGCAGAGCATTTAAACCTACAGTGCTCCGCGACCAAAGGGTTAAAAAAGTAGATTGCAAATCTCCAGAAAAAAGAAGAAAAAAAGAAAAAGAATTTTTCCACTTCAAAGATCCAACGAAACTCGTCTCCTCCAGGAAGCGACCCAACCAAATTAAGATGCAACGAAGAGAAACGATAACACGATCGAAAGATTAAAAGCAACACCTGGACACATTCAAATGGTTCCCTTCGGGATCGCAATAAACGGTTATCCGGTGCAAGGTTTAATTAGCTCAGCAAGCGAAGGCTCGCTCAAAGGTTCGAGATAATTGGATAATGAGCAGTTTAAAAGACGATACAACCCGATTAAAAAGTGGACGAAGGCTACCGACGACGTTGAAGTGACGACAAACGATATAGAGCACGCCAGCGAGTGTCCCGGTTAATTAAATCGCGAAGAGCGGGCTCGAACAACGTGGTCCTGGAACTTGGCAAAAATTGATACCAACCGCTGATACACCCCGCTGTGCTAACGAGCGACCACCGTTGTCCGGTTGGTGGCAAAAACTGTCGTACAATCGATGCCTGCGATAACTCGGTTTAAATATGTTGGATGGAGGCGCGCGAGACGGTAGCCGTCGTGAATAAAAATGCGTGTGTCGCGTTTCGTAATGCTTGTATGGACGATGTTACGTTTTATCGTGCGCGTTGGCCGCCCTTGCTTCACTTGGTCGCGAGACTCCGGGCGTGTGGAAAAATTCGGATGAGTTTCGCGATGAGAGACATTTTGTATTGGAACTTGTTATTCGGGAAAACCTGTTGTTTGATAGAAAAAAAAAAAATGAATTAACTTTTGCATCGATCTAAATGCTACATAGGGTGTTTCGTAAAATGTAAAGTAAAACCCCTTTTATTTGGATTAATCGGGACCGAACTCAATTCGGGTAGTCCAAAACATTAGTTGACATAAATGACACAGTTTTTATATATTTTATTCCAACTATTGCACGTTACTATTCCATTTCTACGGCAATGTTTTAATTTGGACGGTGTAAAGGAAATCTGTGAGCTTTTTTCGTGTTAGCTTTTGACAGACGTTTACGGTGCTGTCTTTGAATGAAAAATGTAACCGATGTATTGTATTTACGTATTCGTAGGCGTAGAGTAAGCATTTTAATTAATTAGCGACTTATTTCAAAGCAAGTAGATCTTTCCATTCGGTCATTCGATGGCTTACTTCATAAAACAGATCTCTTCATTCGATTGGCTAAGTGTTAACAGTAATTCTTAATCGAATTTTGAAAAGGTTCGAGGTATCTCACAAGGAATGTTACAAAGTTAACACAGATCGGTTTTGATGAAACCTTGATACGTTATAGACCTCCAAGAAATACTAAACATGTATTATAATTCTCGCCCATATCGACCATAGTTCACTTTGAACAAATACTATCAACCCCCAAACTAGACGATGAAAAAGGTATTTAACAGTGCATCTCGAAAACTATTGGAGTCACAAATAAAGCTTAAATGTACGGTTTGTCTATTTCTTAACACTAGAACTATCAGCGATTAAAGTAGAGTTATTTGTACCAAAGAAATCAAAATGATAGGTATTTGGAAAAATACCTATAATAAGGGTAACAATTCTTTATGCATACTTTTTACAAGAAATTGCGGAAAATCCTCAAAAATTCATTATCGTAAATTTCTAAAATTTCTATAAGAAATTATGAACAAGTCATTTTGACTTGTTCGGCAGTTCTAGTGTTAAATGCCGAATCCAGCTGTGTAAAAGGTTTAACACGTTGACTGCCACGTCACCCATATTCGGGTGACAGTAAAATTTCTGATCGGGCCGCGTCACTCGTATCGGGGTGACGCTTATTTGACTACTTGCGAAGGATATTCATATGTGTTTAATGTGATTTAATAGAATCCATTAATGAATTATAAATGATTATTTTTTTAAATTGATACTGCCAGCTTTCGGAAATCAACGACGCTTAAACGGAAATTTCAGCGTCGGTGCGCAGGGACCGGCGTGGCGCTTAACGTGTTAAAGAAAAAAATTAGTTTGTTTAAAAACTATTACGCCCTACTTTGAGCCCCGATGTCACCTCTTCAGAATGAAGATCGCTGGCTATCGCTGGCCGATATAAAAAATACAACTTGTGTAATATTTTTTCAAGATCTACATCGCATCAAAGTTTCATCAACATCGACGCGTGTCAACTCCGTAACATTTCTTGCGAGTCGCGTCTTACGGAAAGCGATTATACTCGCTCGTCGTAGCGAAAGGGTTGAAATGTTTCACCGGCAAGATAAAACATCTTAATCGAGTACGTGCGAAAGGGTACACCCGACTACACGTTTATTGACACGAGGGTTACGCCTGAAGAATAGAATACATCGGCTCAGGTGACCCATGCGACGCAGGGTCGATTGAAATGCCAAAGATGGCGTCGGTCGAAAAATTGCAGCAGGCAGACGTCTTTGTACAAGGAGAAAAAGTCCTCCGGCGGGTGGTAGACGTTAAAACCCGTTTAATAGAGAGAAGAATTTACGATTTCGCATAACGGACGACCGTTTTCCACGTGTGTCACGGCTCGTGGCCTTCGTTCAATGGTTATTGTGACCGAAGGTCATGGTCAAAAGAGAACAATCTTAACCGGCCAGACGGATCGGTACACGCTTGCGAAATTTATGTTCTTCTTCGACTCGTTTGCTCGTTTGATTATATTGAATTATTATTAATTACGATTCTTATAGATTTTACCGGTTCATGATTAATACTTGATTACACAGATATATTCTCTTTGTCCCTTGACCGGGGTGTCCCTCGCGGATCGAAGTCATTTTCCGTCACTTTTTGTGCGGTTTATAAATTGATCCGTGCCACACGGATCTCACGATTTACCGCTTGGCACAGTGTTTCGATCAATCGACAAAAATAAAAAATTGGAAGTGCAAGATTTAGAAATTTTCTCGGCTCAAAATCGTGTCAATGATTTCCTATAATTTGTATTATTGTAGGAATAGTAGCATATATTTGAAATGCTTTTTAGAGTGGTTGACTTAAACTCTGTAACTCTCTCGATAACTCTCTAATTCTATATCTATTAGGTTGTCTCAAAAGTTTCTTTACATTTTGACTGAACACAATTTTTTTTTTTTTTATTTTCTACATACAGTTCGCGTGCGCAATATTTAAATAAAAATAGGGAAAGTCATAGAGTATTAACTTCGGTGCTGTTCAATTATTATATATTAGGTTGTCCCAAAAGTTTCTTCCGTTTTATTAATAAGTAACGGATACATAATATTTTATGTTTTATATGATATATTATTATTTTATACAGAATTCATTTTGCGCTATTTTTTTCCTCCATCTCTCGTTTAAAAAATGCAGCTGAATGTTTATTTAAACATGGCTAGACGAAAGCATTGCGTGAAGATAACGGAAGGAACTTTCGGGACAACCTAATATATCTGATTAAAATTATATTTCCTCGGCTCTTTTATATTATTTTCCGGCTAAAGGCCGAACCAATAAGAAACGAGGTTCCTTGATATTGGTGCGGCCGAAAATTTAAGACCTAGGTTTTATCAGGGGTCTCTCTCTCTTTCTCTCTCTCTCACACACATACATTCTCTACCTACATTATTATCTATGATTTTGACTGAAATTTAGGGAAAATCGGGACTAGTTGACTAATTTTTAACATATCCAATTTTTACGAACAAGTTATCGGTATTTTATTGACTATTTGCATATTAAAAGTTTATACGTTCGCTCGTGGCATACTCGTTTAACACTAGAACTACCGAACAAGTCAAAATGACCTGTCGATAATTTCTTATAGAAATTTTAGAAATTTACAATAATGAATTTTTGAGGATTTTCCGCAATTTTTTGTAAAAAAGATTCACAAAGAATTGTTACCCTTATCATAGGTATTTTTCCAAATTTCTGTGGTACCGACAACTTTACTTTAATCGCCGGTAGTTCCAGTGTTAAATATAATAAAGATATTTGTAACAGAGTTTAATTTTAATTTTAACTTTAACTTCTAATTTAAGTTTACAAGATCGAAAATTAGCAAACGCAAGATAAATTTAATAATTTAATGCTTTGTATTTGACACAGTGTTGAAACAGTGATATTGCCGATATGCACGTATATTGAACAAACTTTTAAAGCAAGGGGTTAAAGTAGGCTCTCGGTAAAATCTTAATAAATGACAAGATAAATTAAAGTTGTCTATGACTTAAACGGTTAAATAGTGGCAGTATCATTTTATAACTGTACCGTAAACTTTTCTTTATTCTAAATTTGTTAAGTGTCCTATGACTTATGGACGGGAGTGTACGTTAGCATGGTATTCGTGGGGCAATGACACCGGGCTCTTCGATTATTCGATGTTTGAGAAGCGTTTTAAATGCGTAGTTTAGGGTGGTTATTAGGAGACTATGGATGTTTATGCGTGTATAGTATGTTGAAATATGATAAGTATTGCATTTAATATGCAGAAAATATGCCGCATATTGTCAATGATAATGATAGTTCATGTTCGTATCGCTGCTTGCCGTTGATAGTGGCACGACTTGAAGAAATGTAACTTTTACGGAACAGGATTTTTTAGAATTTATATTTTTGAAGATAGTAATTACTTGTTAATTATATATAATTATTAATTCAGTATTGCGGTTTTCGGTTTCTTACTTTAACCCTTTACCCTATAACCACGAGTTACACTCGCGGCGCGGATTCTGGATAAAATGCAATAAAAACACACAGTATTTACGATAAAGTTTAATTTTAGCTTTAACTGTAATTTAAATTTACAATATTGAAAATTAGCAAATACAAAATACGTGTAATATTTCAATACTTTGCGTTTGACAGAGTGTCAAAGACGTGAATAGCTATTGCTAATATGTATGAAGATTGAAGAAATCGTAAGCCAAGGGGTTAAAAATGAGAACATAACGTAAACGTTGTATTTAACACTAGAACTACGGTACCAGTCAAAATGACTCGTTCGTAATTCCTCATAGAAATTTTATAAATTTACAGTAACGCATTTTTTCGGATTTTCTATAACTTTTTTGTACAAAATATGCACAAAGAATCGCTACCCTTATTATAAGTATTTTTTCAAATATTCATCGTTTTGATTTCTTTGGTACAAACAAGGCTATTGTAATCGTCGGTAGTTCTTGTGTTAATAAGAGCAAATTTGAAATTTTTTGAGTTGTGTCTGATTCATTTGTCAACTTCGTCAGTTTCTAGTAATCATTAATTTTCTCTGTGATAGAGTTATTATAAATACTTTATCTACCGTTCATGATTGAGGTTGACTTTTACTAATTGACTGAATTTGGGGGCGAATTCGTCGACAGACTGGTGAAAATTTTTAGAATTTCGAAGGATATTAGATTATAGAGAGAGAAAAAATATTAGATTAGATATTAGCACAAAAACTACCAAAACGATCAACTGACCGGTTCCTAATTTCTTCAAGAAACTGTATAAATTTTTAACGGTTCGTTCTCGAATATTTTCCACAATTTTCTGTAGAATATATGGCTAAAGGTTTCTTTATTTTATTTAAATATCTATTATTGTGATTTCTTTATTTTATTTAAATATCTATTATTATGATTTCTTTATTTTATTTAAATATCTATTATTGTGATTTCTTTATTTTATTTAAATAT
>SMSQ01022724.1:20018-32299 GCA_019453375.1 Ctenoplectra terminalis | reverse complement strand
ATATATATATATATATATATATATATATATATTTTTTTTTTAATGAGGGTTTAATGCGAGTACAAATTTTCTCAACAAAGATTAAAGCTGATTAAGTATTTCATCGTATTTTTTATATGCCTCAGTAAGGTTAGTGCTGTGATTCTTCCTGGTCGAAATATGCAAATAAGCGTTGGCAATCGAAAAGCCTATTAATAGACTTCCGATAGATAACATGTTGAAATAGAATTTTATATTGAATATCCATTACCACAGATTTAAACAGTGAACCTTGCACCTATCGTCGAATCAACAACGCATTCGCGATCCTCGCGTTCTCGCGTGTACGAGGATGTAGCACGCGCACGTTCCAGAGGTTGCAGAAATTTACGCATAAATCACCTCACTCCTTATCAGGCTCCCCACGGTCTCGTGCATGGTATTCGGCGATGCACCTGCGTGGAACACGAATGCTCGATCGGCACTGAAAGATCGCGTGGAACTTCTGTTCAATATTTTTCGGAGTTTTATTTTAGCTCGACGTAACTCCAAATTCTGTAAGGCGATAATTAAACCCGGTTTATTTCTTAAACATCGGTATATGAACTTCGCGTACACGGTTCCGTTATAATTCCTCTTTTTCTTTTTCTTTTTCTTTTTTCGCTTCTCATCTTGACGACGGGATCTTATTTCTGTAAATCTTACCGTGGAATAAAATAACGATCGAATAAGTTCTTGCTTACATATTTTTGGAAATGAAAGTGATCTTTTATACATCGTCGATTACTGTTTTTATCTTTTGAAGATATAAAATACAAAATACGAGAAATTTCGTCATTTGTTCGTAATGTGTTAATTAGGGTAGATCGAGGCGAATAGGAGCATTTTCTTCTGAGAGCCAAAAAATAATAGTAAAAATTTAGAAACTTAGGTATGAATTACGAATTTAGAATAAAAACTTAAGTTTCTAAATTTTTAGTATTATTTAATTTAAATTTTTACTATTATTCAATTTGAATTTTTACTATTATTCAATTTGAATATTAATTGTACACAATTTTTTAAAACTTAGAAACCTTTCTTTTGACTGAATTCTTATTTTGATACGATTCGCCCTCGGTCTATCCTATAATCTTTTTTGCATTGATACATTTTTTAATATTTTTATTGAAATATTGTGCGTAAGAAACGTACACAGAATTAAGAAACTTGTATATCTTAAAAAGAACCTCTAGCAGTCGTAATGTATTATACATAAACGCGATACGGTTCTTGTGCGCTTTTATCAACCCTTTAAGGGTTGATTAAAATGACCGCATTCTAAAATTAAAAAAATGCATATATACATTTTTTTTCTGATATAACTTCTAAATAGCACAAAAATTGACAAAACAGTTGTTGTTCTATGTAATATATAATAATTATGCACTAATGTACCTAGTAACCTATTAATTTTACTAACACCCGGTCCTTCTGTGATAAATCTTGAAACATGAAACGCAAAGTCCTAAATCACACTCTCAACACCAATACCTTGCATTTTTGCGTATTCTTTTTCCACTAACACGGCGAGTACCGCCGACAATGGACTGTCCTTAGAGATTTCGTTTTTGTTCTGCAGACGGAATTATTTCTATAAAATGACATTCCTTCAAACATAGTAGTTCAGTATCGGTTTGCCTGAGTCTCCTTTTCTCCCGACGATATTACTTAATCCCCATCGAACACGTGAATTTACATAAACACACATACAGCGTACGAAATCAACCGCTTAATACCGTTTCGATGCCTGCACGATGTAACTGAGCTCAATCGTTCGGTACCATTTCAACGGTACCAAAGGGTTAACATTAAAATATTAACCCTTTCAGTACGAACGCCGGATATATCCGGCATCCATTTAATGACCTGTGTGTACGAGCGCCGGATATATCCGGCATTCATCTGATGACTTGGCGTTACTTATATAATTGATAAAATTTTATATAAATATCTTTTAATATTAAAACTATAAACGACGCTTGTTAAGAGAAACATTGTTTTATAACACAGAGTTCTTATTTAACGCCTAGAAAAATCTTCATACAAAAGAGGACTGACCACGCGCTACGTGTACATTTTCGGAGCGGCGCCTCGTACAACGGGAGTGTCACGGCGGACAGAGTGCTCGTACCGAAAGGGTTAAAGGACCAACGATGAAAATATGAGTACACCCGCAAATTCCTAGAAGACCCAGGCGTAACAATCGATTCGGTCTCTATAATACGAAAAAAAAAGTCCGTAGAAAGCTTGACAGAAGAAACGACGCGGGACAAAGAAAGATAAATGTAAACAAAAGAAACTGAGACCGATTGTGCAGGAAACGTTGGTTCAATTTCACGCGGAGCACTTTTTTGCTCATCGTTAAAACGCCACAGCCTTGCGCGTTGTTTCTAGAAACCGTCGGTGAAAACCGGTCCATCGATATTACGAGGAAATTTATCGTCGATGGCTTGGCATCGGTCGTCGATGTTCCGCAGGACGATCACAACGGTACAATAGAAAAGAGATCACCGGGAATGTCCTGCTACCATATCCCGCTGTCTCGTCCTCGTCGGGCACTGATTGTCGCGTCTTTTACGACACCTAGCCGCATTCGAGCTCGTAAATGATCGTTGGAGAACATTGGTCGGTACGAAGATTGGGATAATAATAATTTCGAAGAAACATTTGGAAGATAATGCAGGGTCGGAACGTCGATGGCGAGAAGGATCACGAAAGCGTAAAATGTGGCGATTCACGAGGCTCGTGGAATGTATTGGGTTAAGGTGTCGTGGTGGTGGTGGTAGTAGGTCAGATGAAATCTGTTGGACTAGATTAGATTTAAATAGGGATAGTAATAATTTGTGGTGCAGATTGGTGTGATTAGATCGAGATTGTTAGATCATTTTCTAAGCTTTCACAATTTTTTTGGGATCGCTTTTATTTTAGAAAGGGAAAAAGTATTGGTGTACTGGTCCTATTTTTCGCGTTTTACGAATCGTAGTAATTTGTGGTATCGATCGGTGTGATTAAGTGGAGATTATTGAAGAGTTTCATAAGTTTTCACCGTTTCTTTCTTCTTTTTTTGATCAGTTTTATTGAAAAAGGAAAAGATATTCGTAGATTTATTCTGCATGCGTGTAGTAATTTTTTATGTAGTAGGAATGTTATTAATTTTGTGGTATATATGAGGGTAGTTAGATGGAGATTATTAGATAATTTTATGAGCTTCCATAATTTTTTTTTTATTGGTTTTATTGTACAATAGGAGCGAGAATATTCGTATGTTAATTCAGTGTACGTATAATCATAGTTTTTTGTATAGTAAAGATATTAATCATTTTATAATATAAATTAGTTTGGTTTAGATAGAGATTATTAGATAATTATATATAATATATATATTTTTCTTCATAATTTCGTGCTTAAATTTTTTTGTTTTATTACTTTTATTGTAGAAGGGGAAACATTCGTATATAAACTTTGTATGCGTATAATAATAATTTTTTGTGTATTAGAAATATTATTAATTTTGTGGTATAGATTGCTGCAGTTAAATATAGATTATTAAATAATTCCATAATTTCATGCTTCCATATTTTTTTTTTTCATTGCTTTTATTGTAGAAGGGAAAACATTCGTATATAAACTTTGTGTGCGTATAATAATAATTTCTTGTCTATTAGAAATATTATTAATTTTGTGGTATAGATTACTGCAGTTAAATATAGATTATTAAATAACTTTATAAGCTTCCATCATTTTTTTTTTTTTGCACTGCTTTCATTGTAGAAGAAAAGGCATTCGTGCATAAATTCTGCATGGTATAATAACAATAATTTTTTGTGTATTCAGAATATTAATAATTTTGTGTTATAGATTAGTCTGATCAGATGGAAGTTATTAGAAAATTTCGTGAACTATCACCATTTCTTTGTGAA
This sequence comes from Ctenoplectra terminalis, assembly GCA_019453375.1. Classification (NCBI taxonomy): domain Eukaryota; kingdom Metazoa; phylum Arthropoda; class Insecta; order Hymenoptera; family Apidae; genus Ctenoplectra; species Ctenoplectra terminalis. Next base: position 28,358 of record SMSQ01022724.1, on the reverse strand, counting down.
TTTTATCGCAAATGGAGGAAACATTTGTTTATTAATTCCGTACACATCGTTAAATACAAATATATTCTTGTTGCTGCTGGTGTTTAGTTTAGCAAAACGCGAAGTGCGATTTTCTATGATTTAAATTTTATGTCGTAACGGTGTCGATTCGATTTCAATATCGTTTCACTCTTGCTAAAACAATTCAGACTTCGAGCAGGAAAGAAAAAGTGTTGCAAGTATAAACGTAAGGCTTGATGAAAGATCGATAGAAGTATTGCCGGAACTCGAGCGTTACGAAAGTTTCTGTTACGTTGTAACAGGGCACAGTTACACGGAGTGATGTGGAACACGTCTGGCATTCAAATGTATGAAGCTGACCAAAAAATTTGGTTCAATTTGCAAATGGAAATCATTAATCACTGTTCTCATGAATTCTAATTCGATTCTTCAAATAAATATCGTAGCATTCCTTATTGGAAATATACAGGGAATTAAATCAAATTATCTATTATTCAAAATATATTAATTCGTGATTAAGTTCGTATTAAGATATTAAAATGAGCGGGAGGCAAGATAAGAAAATCGAAACGTGGCTCGAGTAGTTAAGAAAGAAAAGAAAAGAAAAATGTGTGCATAGTTAAAAGTGCCAAAGAGAATATAGCTGAAATTGGAAAAAATTAAGAGAAAAGAATAGAAAAGGGTGCAATAATCGGGGCAATAAAAGAGTAAGATAGGGTAGAAATGAGAGGGAAAGTGTGACTTAAAAGTTACAAACTGATGTATCTATATTTTAAAAAATTAATCTACAGTAATTATTAGTTAAAACATTTTCAAGTCAAAGTGAAAAACCGTAATCAATCGTAATTTTTTCTCCAATAAGCAGACTAAATTCGGGCTATACAGGGATAAGACAGTCTTGTAAAAATAGGATATTGTAAACCAAGTTCAATTCTTAGCTGCAAGGCTGAAGAAAATAAACATTTAAGTATAAGGTATTAAAATGATTAAAAAATAAAATTTATGAAAAAATATTCCATACGAATATGGATTCAATCCTATTTATTTTATTTAATTCTCTATAAATCGAATATACCATATAAATTCATTATTCTTTTGTTTATATAAATTTAATGGTAAAAAATAGCAAAATTAAGTTTCTCAAGCTGTTTGATACTATAAATAATTTTTAGTATCCGGAGCTAATTAACCCTCTATTAATTATGGTTGTCAGAGAAAAAATTATGATTGATTACAGTTTTTAATTTCATAATAATTTCTATAGATGGGTCGTGATATCACTACAGTAATGCAGAAATCAAATTTAATAGTACAACGATAACTCAATGAAATAAATTTTTTAAAATATAAATACATTAGGCGCCATAGTGGGTTAATAATAATTGTTATTATCAAGTGAATGTCAATGAAGTTATAATTAAAAAAAAAATCAAAAGCTTCAAAATTTTCTAATCATCATTACATTTTTATGATTGAAGTAACCGTCCGCGACAATTAATCTCCAATTTTATTAAACTTTTCAAAAAGGTACGCCACAGTTACAAAAATTAAAGAAGCTAATACCCATCGAACTTTTTTTACAATCCATCACTAGACTGCGTATCTTTCCCCATTCATCTAAAATTTATTTGCACAAAATTGCACGAAATACATATGATATAAAAAAAAAATTCAAATCACAATAATTTTCATACCTCATATGTGAAACAATTTTCTACCAAAGTTCCACTTTTTCTTTTTAATTCCAAACTCGCATAAAAACCCGCAGTCTATTCACCAATATAAGATCACGCGATACTATTCCGATCCTCGATACCTTGGAAGGTGCCGTTGCTCGCTCCGCGAAAATATTCCCAGCATCCAGGATGCGTTTCGTTCTGCCGTCTTTAACCGCGAAATCTCGATGCGAGATTCGTGTAAACGCTGTAAACGTTCCTCTCAACGCTTCCCTTTAAAACGTCGTGCATAACGCTTGGCTTCTTATTAACCTTGTTGAACATCTGCGAAAGGTGGCGGAGTTTCGATAAGGAAGCGGAAGAGTCGAGAAGATAGGTCTGTAGGTTCGAGGTACCGTTAAGGAGCATTAGGGACGCGCGGAATTCACGCGTTGCATTGTGGCGAAGGTGTACGTAAGGTCGCGGGCATTTGGTAACGGTACACTGTAACGGATAAAAGGATGAGCATTTCTTGGATACCGCTGATCAATTTGGGAAAAAAATGACGGCCAGATTTTATTGAGTAGGAGATCGTCGAGTTTTCATCGGGTCGGGAGTTATTTGACGAATGGAACAAGAAACACGGGGTTTCAACCGTCTTGTCGTTCTTATTGTTCTGGTAGAAACTTACGAAAATTGTACATTTGTGATGTTAAAAATGTGTCGTGTTAAGTCATTCCGTAAGTAATGTATTTTTTCTTTTTTTTCTTTTTATAAAAAAATTCCGAGAAAGTCACATTTTCTCTGTTTTTTTATAAAGTTTATCATTAATCATTCTTGTAGCTATTTTTTACCCCAATTTTAACCCTTCGTTGCATAGTTTGTTTAATTTTGAAAGAAAATAGGTGAACTCTCGTAAATTCTAATGAGTAATTATGTTTTTTCTGTTTAAAGAATTTATTTAAGGGAACGTTAGAAAATACTAGATATATGCACTGTTAATGGTGAATTAATTGCGTTACATTAAATGTGAATTGGAACAAAAAGCATTTAAAATAAAGGATATGCTGCATATTTGTAACATAATGCAACGAAGGGTTGATGCATTGTCCTGTTTCATTTCTGATTTTTAAAATATATTCGGTGATTTATTAATAAAAAAAAGTTAATTCGTGTGTTCTAGAATATGTATAAAAAGAGATACACTCAAAATATCTGGGTTTAATAAAGTTTAGAATAAAAAGAATTATATAAATCGAACAACGTGGTTGGGTCACGTAGACCCGAACGTAATAAATGTGTTAACCTATTAACAGTGCAAGTTTTTGGTGAAAATTTCCTTCATACGTGGAATTAAAAATTTATGAAGAAGAAATTACGATTTAATATACAATCGTCTTTCTCTATTAACTCAAAAATTTTGATAATGTATTTTAGAGTTAGAAATCTGACAAGACTAATTCCATCATTCCCAATTTGAGAATCTCATCTAACGCAATAATTCTCAATTTTTATATTAGTTCTTAAATAATTAGAATATTTTTTAATTACCGTAAATATTTTTTAAGAACAATGAAATTTTGATATTTCAAATCATTTTTTCAAATGTGCTTCACTAGAAATATTTATAATTTTTTATAAATCGTTCGTTCCAATTATCTAACTACGATAAACCTTAGTTCTAAACTTTTTAAATCATATAATTACTAATTTACTTAAATAATTAATACTCCCATTTATTAATTTAATTATCCATCCATATTACCATTGTCTTAATTTCTAACGCAATCATTCTCAATTTATCTTTTGTTTTGAACAGTAGTCACGAGACGTGGGATTTAAATTTGATTCATCCACGAGGAATTTTTAAAAGGTCATGATATGACGCGTCACTTCACTCTTGTTGTCACATGAGAACGAATCACAACCCATGATCCCTTACCCTCGTTTCCTGTCTCACCAACGAGGAACATCCGTCGATAGTTCATAACAAGTAGTACGAAGTGCCTTTTGTTTATTACTAATTCCGCCTGGTGCATTGTCAAGTTCCTGTCATTGCGATCAAATGTTCATCTCGACAAATTGATCCAATCTATCATTCTCGACGCAATACTTCGTCAGTCGTACCTCGATGTTTCCTCTTTTAAACGGTATCGCGTTGTTTTCGCCGCTCACGAGGACCGTACAAATTTTTTGCAATTCTCGATCGCTATTATACCATCGAACGGCAACCAAAGATGTAAAAATCAATTTTCGAAGCTGTTTCACGGATTAAAAGATCTTGGAACGGGATATTCTCTAGTCGATCCGTCGCGTAAATTAATTCGGATTTAAAAGTAATTAAATAGAGTGTCCTTTATTATTAATCTCGATACCTGTGCATTATATACGACCATCCCTTTTCTTCTTTTCTTTTCTGTCACCGATATAAGATACAGCCCGTTCGAGCAGCCTTTGGAGGAACCGAAAAGATTTAAATCAACACTTTATCGGAATAGAATGTAAAAATATGCAAATCAGACGGTATTGGAATGGAGGAAAATTATCGGTGGCGCCTAAGTGATTGTTTTAAAATGATAAACAGGTATAATTATTGCTGAAAAAGGAGCAAATACGATGGAATTGGTCTGCAAGTATTTATGCCGGGGTGTCTGAAAAAAATATTGCGCAACTTTTGAACATGTTTCCAGTTTTTTAAACCGTTCATGCGAGTATGTATATCGATAAGTCTTGGAAACCTTTTTCAAACAGACGTATAATTCTTCTGTTTCTTTCGTTTTTTTTTTTTATGTTCTTTTTGTTTCAATTAATTCGAGTCTCGAAATGCGCCATGTTCGATGGGAAATTTTTATATTTTAACGTGAAAATATATAATAACAGTGAAAAGGAAAGATACAAAAATCGTGCATAAATATTCAAGAATTTATCGCATTTACCAAACTTAGCGGTGATTATATATAATAATCGGAAATTATACATAATCACCGGATTGATTACATTTAACATACAGGACTTTTCGAGTCTCACCAATTGAATTCAGAACGATTGTAGTAATTGCCTTAAGACTTTTTAATAGGAGTGTATAATGAAAGAAGATGCGCTAGGTTTGGTGTAATTATCATTTTCTTTTTAACGTAGGTACTTCTTGCTTGAGTTTTGTATGAATAAGATGTTTACGAGTTATTTAAAAATTTCTGGGCGGAATAAATATAAAAAAAATGATATAGATCTGGTTAGACCGAGTCTGGTGCTATTTAATTACGATTTGGTGATTTGAAATGAGTTGGTTCAAAATATAATTTGCTTATGAGGAAATAAAGATTGTAATTAGATCGAGGATGTTCATGCAAATGCATATTTTTATAGAAAATAAAAGGAATGGCTTCAACACGTAAATAGCTCAATTTTTTTCATTCTCGAGTCACTCTCTGTTTTATCATCCGCGCGTCACGTTCATTAAATTTTTGTTAATTTTAATAAAGTAATTTTAAATTTTGTTTTCTACGTTGCGTAGATCTTTAATTTCTTCGATTTAAGTGTTACCTCCATACCAATTTCGAGGAATCGGGGCAAAATCGTGTATCGCAGATCGATACGTGCCTTTGTCGTGTTGCATCGACATGGAATTAAAGAATTTTAACGAAATCATCAACGAAGCCTATGCAGACTGAGTTAACGATGAAATAAAGAGATAAACATTGGCTTGTACTGCATCGTGCCAGCAGATATCAACTCCAAGCTCGCCTGTCCGCCTCGTGGCATTGTAATAACTGCTTCGATCGGTTCGCCTGAGCGGTATTGTTTGTACAAACGTATCTATCGAGCTTCGGCTAAAATCCGCCGCGTGTCATTAGGCAATTTATCGGATAAATCATTGCGACACGTTCAAATTGATAGGCGGTATTGTTCCGCGTATACGCGATCCCAACGAAAGCTTGGCCTTAGATCTTAATCGAAGATAGTGGCGAACAATTTCGATCGTCGCTGTAGATGGGGGCGCGTTAATTGCTCGATGCATGGTTAGAGGAAAGTTGCTTAATATGGGGAGGGTTTTATAGGAAGTATTAGTGTTTATTAATATTTTATGTTACTATTTATTAATATTTTATGTTAATATTTACTAATATCTTATATTAATATTTATTACTATTTTATGTTAATATTTATTAATATCTTATGTTAATTGTTATTAATATCGTATGTTCCTATTTATTGATATTTTATGTTAATATTTACTAATATTTTATGTTAATATTTATTAATATCTTATGTTAATATTTATTAATATCTTATGTTGATATTTATTAATATTTTATGTTAATATTTATTAATATCTTATGTTAATATTTATTAATATCTTATATTACTATTTATTAATATTTTATAGTAATTGTCGTATAGGATTAACACTTCACTGCGATACGCAACATACAGACCCTGAATGGAACCTTTGTTTGGTACGACTCGTTTTTCGCTAGCGAAAAAATACTATTATTTGTGTTTTACCAATATTGCTATCTTTTATTAATATTTGAAGTTTTATCTTGTTATTTTTCGCAATGTTGGATGAGCTTCATATACTTCGTTAAATCCTCAAAACTCTATTGCGAACAAAAATACTTGGTAATTAATATGGCCGCTATTCCTTCATTGCACAAAATTGAAAAACTAACAAGAGACATCACTTAAGTGTAACACGCCGATTTAAAAAAATATTTTACACATATTCTTTTCTTCACCTCCAATGATCTATATTTACAGAGTAAATACAGCCCTCAAAGTTAGGGATGAAAAATACATTTTCCTCAGTATTTCGGAAACTATTCGCTTCAGAAAAAATGTGCAATTTTTAATCACAGATTTAACTGTGCAACAATATAAATAGTTTCCAAAATATCCAGAAAAATGTGTCTATTATTCATCCCCATTTTTGAAGGCTATTTTCATCCTCTAAATATAAATAATTCCAAATAAAAAAAAATATGTGTCTAATATTTTTCAAACACTATCTCATACATAAATTTCATTAAAAAGCTTCTTACACCTAAGCGAGATCCCTTGTAACTGCACTTAAAACCACTTTGGTAGATCTAGTGTTAAAAAAAGTATTTTTAAAGAATTTATCCACGTAACGTCTCGCCGCTTTTGTCATCTTTTCTCAAACCCATTTCCAAACAGAACATAAAAAAAAGGAAAAAGAAAAACAATAATCACAATGGGGATGCACGAGTGAGGGGCAGGTCTTCACCGATGCCAGGGGACTCGGTCAAGAAACTAGACGTGGGTGACGCCGAGGAGGACGGAGGATTCCCTCGGCTATTAATAGAACTGAGGTTATCTCTCCGGCTTCTACATATAGTCGAATGCCAGCGTAGGGTGGAGTTTCGCGAGGGGTGTCGTGCAGGCAGATTATTTGTACCGGTTTTCTGGAATGGTGTGCGTCAATCGCGCTTCTCGAGCCTCGGTTCGTTGTACAGGGTGGTCCTTGTAAAGTGGCCAACGCGCGATCCGCCTACCCTGGAAACTGACTTCGACGCGATTTTCCTCCCGGTCTCGTTCCGGAAGAATCCATGAAATGTTCCCAGTGTTGCAAACGAGATAAGATTCTGTCGACTCGGTGCGTTACCACATTGTTGCCCGAGGAATTTTTGTACAAGTCGAATTGTACAAGTCGATATTCAATAGACGCGTGTAGATAAATGTCAGAAAACTTTTCTTGGTACGTAATGTATTTATTCAAAATTCTATACCGTCTTATTGAAGCATGTTTATTTAAAATGTGATAGGCTGTGTAGTAGGTACTTCTATGGTTAATTATGTTTGATCATTTTAATTCAGAACGTTTCACTATTTTGTTTGTTCATAGTTATTAATAGCTATTTGAAATTTGAGTGGAATGGACTAAAAAAAGAACGTTTAACACGTATCATCTGAATTAGGCTCAATTGTTTATTTCCTGTTGCAGCTAGTTTACTTATATGCGTTTAGAAAAATTCATAAAAAGTAAAAATAATTATGCAGAAATATATCTATTTTTCTAGCCGATATCAAATTTTTCAAGCCAATTGCACTCATTTCGGTCATCTAGTAGGTAGAGCGCTGTAACCTCTAATGACTATTATTTTTTTTAATTAATTACTCATCCAAGAAACTTCCTGTTAGACACAAAAATAATAAACAGAGAGAAAACTAAACTAAGACATAACAACTTCGGTACTTGGACGAGCTAAGATTCGACCTCCGATAACCGTTTTACAACAGAACCTAATGACAGAAAACAAACCCGTAGATAACTATCCAAAGACAACCTCACTTTTTAAACATTGATCTGAGCAGTCGGTTACCAAGCTCCCCGTTAGACAGTTCCTTGTGCATTATATTGAAACCGTTGCCAAATTAAAGTTAACAAATTGAAGAGCCATTTCCTACTGTTGGAAACGAAAATAATGAGAGGCAAGAATTTGTACATAACATACGGAGGCCACCATAAATAATCTCAGCACGAGCTGTGCGACAGCTCCAATGACTGTTTTACAACCGGGCCTGACGGAAAACAGACGGACCCTCGGCTCTCGGCAACCCCAGCCGATCTTTGGAGAAAAACGACCGGAGGGCACTCATCGTTCGATCACCGTGCCGAACAGTCGATCACCGAACGTTTCCAGACCTTACAAAAATATACTCA
>SMSQ01022724.1:0-19926 GCA_019453375.1 Ctenoplectra terminalis | reverse complement strand
TTCGGTCATCTAGTAGGTAGAGCGCTGTAACCTCTAATGACTATTATTTTTTTTAATTAATTACTCATCCAAGAAACTTCCTGTTAGACACAAAAATAATAAACAGAGAGAAAACTAAACTAAGACATAACAACTTCGGTACTTGGACGAGCTAAGATTCGACCTCCGATAACCGTTTTACAACAGAACCTAATGACAGAAAACAAACCCGTAGATAACTATCCAAAGACAACCTCACTTTTTAAACATTGATCTGAGCAGTCGGTTACCAAGCTCCCCGTTAGACAGTTCCTTGTGCATTATATTGAAACCGTTGCCAAATTAAAGTTAACAAATTGAAGAGCCATTTCCTACTGTTGGAAACGAAAATAATGAGAGGCAAGAATTTGTACATAACATACGGAGGCCACCATAAATAATCTCAGCACGAGCTGTGCGACAGCTCCAATGACTGTTTTACAACCGGGCCTGACGGAAAACAGACGGACCCTCGGCTCTCGGCAACCCCAGCCGATCTTTGGAGAAAAACGACCGGAGGGCACTCATCGTTCGATCACCGTGCCGAACAGTCGATCACCGAACGTTTCCAGACCTTACAAAAATATACTCATAGAAGAGGACTTGTCGCTACCGCGCATTTTGATTAATAAAGAACCGGCGATTCTTACACTACTTTCCCTTGCGAGAGATTAAGCGACGAAAATTTATACAGCAGCCTAATGAAAGAACCTCAGAGCATCCAAGTGCTTCCCGATGGGACGCAACCGTGTCATTTTTTCGACCGACTAATTTACATCAAGATCTGAACCAGGCGTTGAAGCGTTCCACAGTTTATTGAGCCAAGATAATGAAAGCCATGAATCCGTCCACACGGGTAAAAGGTGTCATGGCTGAGATAAGCTGTTCCGCGGCACCTTTTGGCGAGCTCTCGTCCCTCGCGTCTAGGAGGTTTCGGTTGAGGTATCGACTTTGAGATTTCAGGGGCTGATAGATCGCAGAGATTGGCGGAAATTAATGGGCGGTAGTGAAACGACGAAAGAAACCTTGCGTGGATGAAGGGGAAGGGAAGCTCGGTTGACCAAAGTCTTGAACGTGGAAGCGAACCAAGGTGATGCACGGCCGCAGGTGTTAATGGCTACATGTGTTGGCATTGTACCGCTTATCGGAGCTTTATGATTTAAACAACGCCGCGGAACCAGTAATACATCGTAACGAACGAGCTCGAGCGGTCGAACGGAACCGTGAACCTCTGCTGTATATTATTGCTGTACAGTTTGACTTGTTCGTTAAAGCACGAGCGCGGCTCGGAGCCAACGCTTCCGCTGGCGGCCAGCCGTCTTGCTCGTTTTGTGATTAGTCACTGTTTTTCGTTAATAACTCGTTAATCTTTTCGCTATCAAGGTCTTTGCCGAAAATCGTGGTCATGGTATAGGTTGTCTCGTTATAACAATTCTTTGTGCGTTTATACAGGGTGTTCGGTAACTGGTGGTACAAGCGAAAAGGGGGCGATTCTACGTGAAAAAAGAAGGGTTAAGGAAGTCAAATTTGAAATTCTCGCGGAGGAAAAAATCACTTCAAATTATCCGAGAAATCTTCTCTTAACACCAGGTTTACGGGCATTGATTGGATTATTTTGATGGATACATTGAAATACAAATTTTTTGTAATATCATTAGTTCGGTTTACTTCGAATCAGTAGATTTTTGTAAGCAGAAATTGATTTAGTCAATTTTTCTATATAAATTTCATTTTGAGTATATTTTTCTCAAGCATGATTGTTAACACTAGGACTACCAAAGCGGTCAAAATGACCCATTAGTAATTTTTTACAGAATCTTTATAAATTAACTACGGTGCCTTTGTGCATTCCACGATTTATTATTAAAAATATAGATAAACTTCTGTCCGAATTGCATTACATATTATTTTATATACTTTCCACTTTGATTTCATCGGTAGAAATAAGTATACTTTAATCGTCGGTAGTTCTAGTGTTAAATATTAAATAAATTTTTAAATTAATCAACAGCTTCATGAAACGAGCGATAAAGTAATTTACTTTAAAAAGTCACAGTTTAATTCAATTTATGACTGATTTTCTAGAGCTGATTATTAACTTAAAAAGTCCATGATTTAACCCTTTCGCTACTACGGGCGACTAGCCGCTCTCCATAAATATCTCACTCTAGATGTTAACTCCCACTAGATAATTTAGAATACAAAATTATTCTTAACCCTTTGACTACTGTTGACGCCTATTGGCGTCCGAAACATGTTGGCTTCCCGGTACTGTTGGCGCCTATTGGCGTCCGAAACATATTATGTTAATTTTTGGTTTGACGTCTTAGACACGTCATCCGCTCCTAAGGGAAAAAAGTGAATGACGTGTCTCAGACGTCAAATGTACCCAAGGGGTTAATTAATCTTCAGTCTTTGATTCTTTTACGATTTTACAATTCTTTTATTCCAAAACGATTTATCAAAAAATGAAAACTTCCAAGAAACGAGATTTCACAAGATTTCACATGCACCAATCTAACAGTTACCATCTCGGAACTCAAAGCCACGCTCAATCTCTAACTTTATTATATAGCACGAAATTTGAACTGCGTCAAATTGACGGGTTCCGTAAATCTAGTGTTGAAGGAACTTACAGACATTTTGGAACACTGTGTACGGTAAAATCGTTAGAACCTGTTTAATTACTCGATCGACATCGGGAAGTAACGGGAGTTGTTAAGATTATTTCGCCATGCTTCGGGCTCGGGGCTCGATGCGGAAGATATAAAAGCGTGTGTTGCCGGTTATGACATCGTTCCCCCCCATCACCGAGGTTGTAATTTCTTCTTAACATCGACGTTCCATGGATCCACGGCTTGTTCGATTTTAAATTATCCTTTTTAGGGCGAAGCTTAATTTACTGCGCGCATGTGATTTGCATCCGCTTAAAAGAGAGGGAGGGAGCTCGATTTATGGCGAGTAAATTCTTAATGAAGTGACAAACTGCGTGAGCAAGATCGGGAGATTAATTTAAAGTACTCGGAAAAAGAGTCGATCAACGGTGTGGCGATAAATTATTTTGGTGTAGCTTTTGGGTTTATGTTTGGCGTTGTTCGGTTGCTATATTGTGTTTTCCGTGGGATTAAATTGAACGTGTCACTCGTTTATTAAAACTGTACGATTTATGGGAGAAAGGGTTACGACGGTCTCGAGATCGTTTGAATTTTATTTTATATACTTTGTTCAATTCGTATTTAGTTTAGCGACATGTTTGGATACAAAAATGGTGATTTGAATTCTTTTTGTTTAGTATTGTTCGCGTGGAATGATTCTGAGAGATCTAGCGTACGAATCGTTAATTTTATGTAATATTTACTTAACAATGGGGAAAAGAGAGATAAATAATTGAAGTAAACTTTGTATTGTAAAACTACGAAACGCAAAAAACACGATTAGTGCAAATTTTGATCGAAAACAGGAAACTATTAAACAAACTTAACATACTCGCACCTCCTTTTTAAATTTGACTTTTCATTTTATAACCTGTCCAGTTTTTAAGTAACTATGAAATAAATTCTTTTAAACTATCCTTAATATATGTTTTAAATTATAGAAATGATAAAAGATTATATTTTAAATTATAGAAATTATAGAAATTATAGAAATTATAGAAATTATAGAAATTATAGAAATTATAGAAATTATAAAAGATTATATTTTGAATTATAGATTATAGTATTTGAGATATATAAATATCTCAAATTTTCAAGCCTTGTACAAAAATCTCAATGATCAACAACAAATACCGAGTAACATAATATTTTATATTAAAATTTAATTTTCCATAATATTGTATTTTCAACAATACACGTAACTAATTTTATGTATTTACAAAAAATTAAAAAATGCAGATTATACGAAACGCACATAATATTAAAAAATATACAAATTGTAGTGTTTTCTGTAATACCATGATAGATAAAATAATTTTCTGCAGTTCATTTTCTTACAGTATTCTAAAAAATATACATTTGCACATGAATCTCCAACTAAAAATAAAAATAAATATAAAAATAAGAAAAGTCTTCTTTGAAAACTAATGTTACTCCATAAAAGGGCGGACCGGTATATATTTAGTAAACAAATAAATAAAGAAAAAGCCGATGATCGGCTACGTGAATCGAGCTGTAGATCAGGCGTGTACCAACACGTGTAGACGCATAGGTGTAACACGATGGCGCCAAACTCATTGACATCTCGCCGTTATTTATTCGCCGATAGGAAGGTCGCAAAAAAATAGCATGCTAGCCTGCGAACTCTCGATGGGTTTCGTGCTGCCGCGTAGGAGTTCGCCTCGTAAATCCTCTTGCCAGCTGGAAAGTAGATCGAAGATTGTGTCACATTCACGTTTGAACCAGGTTGCACGCTGCTCTCGTTTCGACTTTTAATCCAATTATTTTAATCGAGAGGTATCGCTCGTGTAATTTCGTCCATTCGACCAGGTATCGTTGCCTGTAATCCTTGAGAACTTTTCTCGTGGAAATTACGTTGGCCGTCGAGTTTGTAAAATTTCGAGGAAATTCCAGTTCGATTCTTTTGTTTCTCTTTCTTATACGTTTTATTGCAACGATTACAAAAATTGATTAACGGGAAGGTTTCGAAGAATTAAACTAGGTAATTCGTTTTATACATGGATGATTTATTAGTCAGGGAAAAAGTTTCCTTTCATTTTTATAAAAACAGGTATAGTTTGTTGGTGTGTTAGAATTTTTACGAAAATTCATATTTTTGTGAATATAATTCAAAGAATAGAAGCTGGATAGGTAATTGATTTATTTTGATTGAAAATCAAAAGTGTGCTTGCTAAAATTAAATTTTATTCTGAAATACGTATTTACGAAATACGAAATTATTGTACAATATTTCATCGTATTTCACGAAATACAAATAACGAAATACGGAATTATTGTATTTCATACTCCCTCCGTCCGGAAATATGGTACACATTTCCCGATTTTTGTTGTCCGGAAATATAGTATACATTTGGAAAAAAAGTACAATAAAACTAAAAATTAACACGACAAGTATATTGTATTAACTTTTCTGGAAAAACTATAATTAAAGAAGAATAATTTTGTTAGAATACTCCCTAAATTTAATTAAAATATGATTTGGCCTTATTGTACGCTTCTTTGGAACAAATATTTTCCAGCTAGTCACCGTGTTTTAACTCGTTCTCTTTCACGTCCTGTAATCATTATTCTAAGATACCATGACGTTGTTCCGTGGTCAATTGTTTATATTTGGAATCTCTTCTTTTTATGTTTATCAATTCTTCTTCGGAATTTTCCATATTGATTTTGCAACGGTACCAATTTTATTTATCATAAAAAAAACTGATCTTTGATCGTTAAGTTTTAAACCAAGAAGAACACGACACGTGTCAATTATATTAGGTTATATTACTTTTGATATATACTATAATAATATAATGAATGTTGTCATTTGTTTTCTATATTCACGATAATCTACGATTTTTTTTTTAATGTATACCATATTTCCGGACGGAGAGAGTACTACATTTTGAGTTTGTTTACATATTTTTGCTTATTATGTGCATTTTGTGCATTTTTGTGCCTCCAAATTTTCCATAAATGTTTAAAAATCTGCAATCTATTTATTAGAAATTTATATAGATTTTATGGTCTATCAGTTTGTTTGTAATTTATTAGAAACACTTATGGTTACTTTATAGTGTAGCTTTTTATTTAGTTTTCTATTATTTTAATGTTTGTTGTTCGATGATAGGACAAAGAGGAGAAAATAAAAGCAAGTAGTAGGGTTAAATGTTTCGGCAAATCGGAAATGTTAAAACGTTTAGTTTATCTGTTTTGGAATAATTTATAAGACACGTAGAAAGGTACAATTTTATTATGTCGTAAATTTCGCCTGCAAGCTTATTGAAATCCTTAGAATGCGACTAAGAAATTTAATGAGAAAATTTGTTTACCAATTATAGGCCGTCTCGTTTTTGTGTTAAAATAGTGTAAATGTAACAAAAAAAACATAAATTGCCGCATTCTCGATCGTTGTAAACAAGACAGAAATCTAAAAGGAATTTAAAAAAATTGCGGAAACCAAAACTAGACGTTCAAAAGAATTAACTTATCGCTTCGTTCATTTTATTGCAATTAAATACGTTCTCATTTGTAAAAAAAAAAACACAAATAACACGAAAGTCGTCATATAGCTACGTATTTACAATTAAATAAAATTTTTTTAACTATTAGGTTTAACTATCTCTCTGTCCTGATATACATAATTTAACATATCAATAAATTATGACAGAAATTAATTTTGTAACAGTTCCAAGCAAATTTCAGCTGCTCTACGCGAAGCATAAATATTAACATAAATTAAGGTAATAATAAAATAAAAAAAATACCAAAGATCAATTTATATTTTTATGAATTGATTGATAGCAAATTTAATAGTAGAAAAATTGGCGATCAAAGCATACCTTTTTTATATAAAAATAAAATTACAATGAAGGGTATGTAAAGAGAAAAGTGCATAATGCAAACCAGACTAACTTTTATCCATATTTTTAACAAAATATTACACAAAAATCTGCGAAAGTAAATTTATAAAATTATAAAAATTATAGTAAAAATGATTAACTATTAAAATAATTATTAATCTGCGAAAGTAAATTTATAAAATTACAAAATTATAGTAAAAACGATTAACTATTAAAATAATTATTAATCTGCGAAAGTAAATTTACAAAATTATTATAAAATAAAATCTGCGAAGATAAATGTATAAAATTTCTATAAAAAGTTACGAATCGCTTGTTTTGACCACCTCGATAGTTCAAGTGTTAAATAAAAACATAGATATTCTTTTCCACACCGAATCTATTTGATTATTCCAACCGAAATACAAATACAAAAAGGAAGACAAAAATGTCTAAAATTCTTAAACCTGAAATTTTCTCTCGGAATTCAAGAAAAATATCACAACACCTTCGTGAAGACCTCATCAGCCAAAAGAAGAAGAAAAAAAAACCTCCATTTTCAACGTCCTACTTTTTGCGTATTCGTATAATAAAATCGTAAATTGGAGTTCGACGTTAACAAATCTGAAATGTCCCACGACAAACGAAACTACTAAAAGTCTACGCACGGACAAGAACCCCTGACGTCGCTGAAAACTTTCGCCGAACGCTGTGTGTACGGTGTTTATCTAAAACGCCTCATCAGTTACCATTAATTCCATTCAAAATCGACGACAACGATTTCTCGAACGCACCGCGTGGTACCAGGGCGTCGCATAAAAGCAATCGATTCTCACACTTCCAACGTTTCCCAGCGAGGCTTACCATCGGACTTCGGTACGCCCCGAAGCGGTCGTACGGCTTCGATGGTGAATTCGATAAAAAGGCCAATGCTGGCTCATTTTCCTCGCGCCTGGTTAAAACCGCCGAAGAGTTACGCTCGCGCTTGTGGAATTTCACCGTTTGACCGGTTACTGTTAGGAGTTGAGGACTCGGCAGTCGTTCCACGGACAAGAATAGCGTCCGGACCGTCTATTCCAATTTTTGACGTCTTCGAAGCTGCCAAGCGTGCAGAATATTCTGTAACTGGTCGCCTGAGAGCGACGCAGCCGTGTTTTCTTGCCCATTCAGGCATGCACGAGTTATCTACTTCCCACATTGGACCACTGCTCTTAGAGTACGCGAAAAAATCCATCCCAAGCCTCGAGAATTAGGGAAATTCGTGTATGGTGTCTATTGGCAAAGACTGATCTACTGCAATGGAGGCAATCATAGTTGACTATCATCTTCTTAGCTCTCGACGGTACTGTGCAGAGCTGAAAAAGGTTTCATTTGAAAGGAATTGGGTTGGATTGGTTAGAACAGAAGGTGCACGCCTCCTTCTCGCATGCATTTTCCGTTCTCACGTGTTATTTTCTTAGTAGTATCAGGATGGAGAGACTCCTTTCTTCTGTACCATCCTGGGAGAAATCTTTCCAATTTGTATAGTACTTCATGATTTGCCTGCATTTTTTTGAGTTTGTTTTGTGTTACCGACTATGTAAGTCTACCAAGTAAAAGCGAATAAAAGCGAAGGTTTCAATATGATAAAAAGGAAGAGATAGCAGATAGCTCGAAGCTTAATAGCTACTAGCGTAGAAGGTTCAATAATTGAAACCAAATGTGTATAAAATGATGTCTAAAATTAGATCGAACAACGCTAGATTATATTGTGCTAGGAGAAGCAATGATGAAGCTGGGAATTAATACGGGGCCCAGAGCTCGGAAATTTGAGGAAAGGATAGGAGAAGAAGAAGCTCAAGTCTTCTTAACACTAGGTTTACGGACATCGATCGGCTTATTTTGATGGGTACTTTGAAATACAAATTTTTTGTAATATCATTAATTGAGTGTACTTCAAATTAATAGATTTCTATTAGCAGAGATTTATTTAGTACACTTTTCGTATATGAATTCTATTTTGTGTCTACATTTTCCGCATGCATGATTGTTAAACTTAAGCGCGAAATCTGAATGGAGTCAAATTGACGGGTTCCGTAAATCTAGTGTTAAAAGAGCATCCGAAAGAAATAATAAAAGAAAGCTATACTACAAGGAGTAACAGAAAGAACGGAATATCTAATTTTAAATGGTCACAATAAGAAGAGAATACTACAAGAAAAGCAACTAATCACAGGTTCCTCGGGAAAAGAAATACAGAAACACAAAGAGCGATACATTATAAATAAATAAAAATCCCTAAGAAAATTCAATTACTACGTCTAAAATTACAATGAACGAGTTAACCCCTTGCCTTACGATTTAATTTCTAACTGTGCGTGCCAAAATGTGCCGTAGAACTATCACGTCTCTCATACGTCATTGTAAGCTAAGGGGTTAACTCCTTCTCAATTAAAAGGTCAACAAAAAACCATAAAAAGTCCCTCAAAAGGCATCGATAAATAAAATTTACAAAATACCTATAAACAACTACAAATTGGAATAATGAATCATCTACATCGGTATTTCCAGCGTTAATCAACTCGTTCGACTAAGAATTAGAACTTATTCTTGGCCATTGCTCATCGCTATTACAGAATCCACCCGAGACGTCGTTCGTGCAACAAATGAGATATCGCGAGTGACGATATTGTTGTGCTAAGCGATGTCAGATGCACTCGTTCCACTAGCTTTTTAAAATTCCCAGTTGATATGGACGATGCGTACGCTTATCTAGAGGTGCCATTCCTTGCGTCATATATTTGGGCCGTTGACGCCAGCCGTGACAGGGTTGGAAGACCTCGCAAGGACGAACGAACTGGCTGGCTCGAGTAAACAGCCACGTGTCCTGGCTCATCCTGGGCCGAATCCGTTCTTCCTTTTTGTGCACGCGACGCTTCCCTCGCGGGCTTCCAGCAGCCGGGATTCCTGACTGCTGTTTGTTTTCTGTTTACCCTGGCAATTTAAATTTTTGGCGCCCGGTGGTCGGCCCCGGCGGCTGGCCCTGTGGAATTTTTGTTGGCCGAGACGATGACACCGGAGCGTGAAGTATCTTGTCCCGAGGATGTTTTTGTTCTGTTTCTTTGGCTGGGGGGGCGGGACCGTTTCTCGCGAGCGAACGATCGAATCGTTTTCGATTGAAAATTGAATAGTAAGGCCGTTATGCAGAGTCATGGATGACGAACTTGTTGGAATTATGATACGGAGAGATTGAATTGTTGCGAGATGAGTGGTTCGTGTTACTCGTGTCGTGTTTGGGCAATTGTACGGGGAGAAACGTGCGTTGCATTGGAAACGTTAACCGTTGTTTCGATTTATATTGGGAGTTCAGAAGAGTGAAAGATAATCTTTATTTTGTTCGTTTGGAAGTCTTATTTTGAAAATTTAGCGATTCGAAAAATATTATTGTATGTTTATTAATTGTTTTAACTGTTGAAGATTATGAGTATTTTTTTTTCCTCGGTGAAATGTGGTTTATTTCAGTGAGAAAAGAATAGATACTTAAATATTAATTAATATATGATTTAATTATCGTATTAAATATTAAATAAGTTATGATAATATTAATTATCTTATTAAATATTAAATAAATTATGATAATGTTAATTATCTTATTAAATATTAAATAAATTATGGTAATATTAATTATCTTATTAACACTAGAACTACCAAAGCGGTCAAAATGACCTATTAGTAATTTTTTACAGAATTTTTATAAATCAACTACGGTGCCTTTGGGCAGATTTTCCGCGATTTTCTATTAAAAATATAGATAAACTTTTGTCTGAATTGCATCACATATTATTTTATATACTTTCCACTTTGATTTCATCGGTAGAAATAAGTATACTTTAATCGCCGGTAGTTCTAGTGTTAAATATTAAATAAATTTTTTAAGTAATCATCAGCTCCATGAAACGAGCGATAAAGTAATTTCATTTAAAAAGTCACAGTTTAATTCAATTTGTGACCGATTTTCTAGAGCTGATTATTAATTTAAAAAGTCCATGATTTAATTAATCTTCAGTCTTTGATTCTTTTACGATTTTACAATTATTTGATTCCAAAACGATTTATCAAAAAATGAAAACTTCCAAGAAACGAGATTTCACATGCACCAATCTAACAGTTACCATCTCGGAACTCAAAGCCACGCTCAATCTCTAACTTTATGCGAGCGTGCGAGAACAAAGCATCGCTTCCGCGAAAGGCTAAAAAATGGCATAAAAAGAACAAGCGACAGTGACGTCAAAAAGCGATTTTCAGCGGGAAGTTGAATCGATCTCATCCCCAAGGTGAACCTGCGAGGCTTCATTTAAACCGGATGGATAACCTGTGCTCGAGGGTCGGCGACAGCAGAGTCTTACGAGCAATTAAACGGTCTTTATGAACGCACATTGTGACATATTTCCTGTATAATTCCGTGAGCTTAATGCGACAACGTACGTATGTACGTCAGGGTAGCATTTACGTATGCTTCTTGTTGCAAGGAACTCGTTGTGGATGTGTACAAATCTTCTATCAAGGAGTTTCTCCAAGCAGAAGATCACGATACCGGATTTGCAACAAAGTTCCCAGTAAATACGACTGGTACATTTTGTCCAATTAAAGAGGAGAGCTGGTAATCCGTGCGATTATGGATATAAAGTGCAGAGCAGAGTGATATTGGTTTTATTTTTAGTAATTTGGAAAAAAGTAGGATGAATTGTGTGACATTAATTGACCGAACCATTGGAACTGATCAATTTTAAGTGGGATTTTTAATGATCAGTGTTATGTTCGGTTACGATATGTAAATAGGAAAGAAAAATTTTCTTAGTGGAGAAAAACTTTTTTATCCATGACGTAGTTTTTCATCACAGAGAAACAAACGCGAACAAAACCCTTTTATCTCTGTGTTGTATCGACTACCAACTTTCCAAATCCGAACGGTGCGGAATCTTTATTTTTTTAATTTTTTTAATTATTTTTTATTTATTTTTCTTTGGAATTTTTAGTCACATCGACTTCTTAGCG
The DNA here is from genome assembly GCA_019453375.1 of Ctenoplectra terminalis. Classification (NCBI taxonomy): domain Eukaryota; kingdom Metazoa; phylum Arthropoda; class Insecta; order Hymenoptera; family Apidae; genus Ctenoplectra; species Ctenoplectra terminalis. Next base: position 8,372 of record SMSQ01022724.1, on the reverse strand, counting down.
ACTAGATGGTGCCATAGTGCCAGATTTTGTCGTATAGATTGGATTCTTTGAGAAATTGAGTTGTGTTCCTTGGATGTTAATGTCGTATTTGGGTTGATATCATTTTTCTGCCTCTATTGATTAAATTTTGTAGAGTTAGCCACTAGTTTCCGCAGACTGTCTCAGACCTGTGCACAGTGCAGTTTGTCTGTTTTTTTGAGGATATGGTTGTGGGTGATTTTGCTATGGCTGGATGTTAGTTAGGACAGTGTGAACTTATCTTTTCATGGAACTTATCGTGCATGGATTTTTCGTGTAATAGTATCTAGAAGTTCTGGATTATGCTGTGTGTGTAGATTCTTTCTGTTGCGTTCCAAAGAATTTTTTTTATTCGTCACTGTTTCGATCTTCGCGAAACTTTTTTTAGTTTTTCGATCTTCTATGGTTTTATCGCACCCTGTATTGCATAGTCGCGCGCTTAGTCTGACAGAGTTTTGTTCATAACACGCGTGACAATCAAACTGTTAATCGTTTTTGGTGAATTCGTGGCTCTTGGCGGAGAAAAAGTTTGTTGTCCCTGTTGTAGACCAACAAAAAAGCTTAATAACTTGTCGCTAAATAGCTATATTTTCGTCAGACGTACCCCACGTCACGGAATATTCACCATAAAAGCAAGAATCTATATATAAAACCGTGCAATAAAAAGGTGGCTAAACCCTTGACAAGCATAAAGAAAGACCAAAAACAACGTCGAGATACGCGCCATAAAGGGATAGCAGTCCAGCTCGAGAAACGTGTCAATGACCACTATCACTTCGAACCGTAAAATTCCTCTTGCCGCGGTTCACATCGGCTCGCTAATAAATCGAGCGAGAGGGGGCCATTTTCTTATTCGTTCGACCGTAAAAAAGTATATCGTTAGAAGCAGGACCGTAAGTTGGGAGGGCATGGAAGAGTCGGGATTATATTTAGGGTCACCAGGACCGGGCGGCATTGAACGACCTTCACGAATCAGGGTCCATGTACCTGCCACGGTAACACACCCGGGGACCATTTTTACGTTTCACCCGCCACGACTAGCCTCGACGACCGTCGTAACTGGATACTCGGTGACAATCCGCGAAACTATCACCGTGACCGCGTTTCCATGTTCCATCGGTAATTAATTTTTAGCATAATTAAAAGTAGCTTCACCTTTTTGTGCCGTTTAACCCCGCGACGGACCAATTGTGCTTCTCTTTCGTTAAACTATCAAATTTTGTGAAAAATTCTGTATCAACTGTTTGAGTGCCAGGGGTCTTTGTTGTTTTCCAATTGAAAATTGCCAAGCGGCGCGATAGCGCTTGTCTGATTCCGTATCCAAAAGTGCCAAGCGGCGCGATAGCGCTTGTCTTGTTCCGCGTTCAAAAATGCCAAGAAGCGCGATTGCATATATTAGGTTGTCCCGAAAGTTTCTTCGTTTGGCAGTGTTTATATAAACATGAGGGCCTAATTCGTTAAACGAGAGACGAACGAAGATAACAGAGCAAAATGGATCCTGTATAAAATAATAATATATTATAATAAAATATTATGCATTCATCAGTTATTAATAAAACGAAAGAAACATTTGGGACAACCTAATATTTAATTATTGTTTCTTATAGTCTATTCTATATTATTTAGTTCATTATATTATTCTAGTAATGGTTGTTTATGAGAATAAAAACGTGTTCACCTACAGAGTGTAATGTTTCTGCAATTTTATCTTAATTTACCTAAGGGTAACCGTACTATAGGTAACCGTACTAAGGGTAACCGTACTAATTTACTGAACGGTAACCGTAAAGTCAAGCATCGGCAGAAACCGAGCGTGCTGCGATTGTCGGCTTCGCAGCCTAGACACGTAACAGAAGAAGCGCAATGTCGCTGCTTGACACTCAAACGGTTAACCCTTTGACTGCTAAAGGCGTATATATACGCTTTCGCAAGTCTATGAATATATAAGAAAGCCGTAAATATACGTCCTCTGCATTTTTTTACTATAACATCTTTATTGTTTTATCGATTGATTTAACATGGAATATAGCAAATTAAATAGCATAGCAACGAAGTATCGGTGTTTGTTTCAGTATTTTTAACAGGTTGACTGCCACGCGCATTTTAGCTAGTTTGCCCATGGCGCCAACATGAATTTCTTATTATGCGATGTACATTACGTTGAACAAAATAATATCTACATTTTCCTTGTACTAATAAAATTATTTTTCCATGTTCTGTACGGCATTAATTTCTTCAAATCATTATAGTAAAGTGGTATTATTTGAAAATTGATCAGTATCGATATTTACTCTAATTATGTATTTTACTATTGGTCGCATCGCCGGTCACCGGTGGCCCCCATGGCGCTGTAGCCAAGTCGAGTGCCGGTCACCGGTCACCCCCATGGCAGTCAACCTGTTAATCAGTTGTTTCAGTATCTTTCGGTCAATTCTCCGGGTACTCTTTTAGTGAATAGACAGTGGACGATCCCAGTCGCAGCGACTGACGTTTAAATAACGCGCCGTCCGTATTGATGGATTCTTCCGAGAACGTGCCGCAGTCAAAGGGTTAAATGAGCCGTTCTCAGACAAGATCGATTAACTCCCTTAGTCACCCAAAGGTTGTGATATTAACGCTTTGCACTCGAAGCCATCTCGCGACATTTTTATAGGAAAGCGTGCAAACGGAAATCGCTCCACATTTCGGTATATATCATACTTTTTGATTCGCTGTCTCTTGCCATTTGAAATAGAGAACTTCAAGGAAACATGCATTTTCTAAAAAAGTTATGCCAACGTAAGTTCATCCTATGTAATTATTAATATCATTAATAAACTCTCATGTCCCATGAGAGGAGACGTTCGAGTGCAAAGGGTTAATAAAGGGTTAATAATTCTACGTGTCTTTATACGAAAGCTACATCCGTATTTATGCATTATATCAGGGATGAGCAACCTTGTTTTACAACGGACCAGCTAGAAATTTAAAAATATTGTGCGGCCCGCATATAAGAAACTTGTGACAATACAAAGACTGAACGATGAACTCAAATTATCTCTTTATTAACAAAATAAATCTAGTATAAAAAATTACAGATATAAAATGCTCATGAAGCTGCGGGACACTGTAGGAATTTTTAAAAGTCAAAGTGTGAAATCTTTGAGGAGCCGGGTTGCTCATCCCTGCGTTATACAATTTTTATTTCAATTTTTATCTCAAAGGGAATTTTGAAAAACAATGTATATTATTTCATCACATATTGTGTATATAGCTAAAGCTTAAGATCTATAATATATGATAAATAAATGAAATTCAACAGGAAAAGTCTGTAATATAAATTTACAAGCAACTCAGACGAATCACACGGAAACATATTAACAGCTGCATACTTGTTTCTCGAAATGTTCCGACGAGGTACAAAATTATCTGGAGTACTCGCTGTATTTTCAAGAAACCGTGCACCCATATGAATATCTGGTTTTAAATGTCAGAAATTATTCCACATAGTTACTCGACAGACGTATCGCGCGTATAATTACTTCCGTGCTCGCATACATCACCGCCGATCAAGGTGGATATTCAACAAAAAATGAACACTTGGCTGCAAAGGATAGTAGCCTGGTATGCGAATCATTTAAAACGAGCGTATGAATGAATGCATATTCAGAGAGCGCAGTTAATATCACTTTAAACTGACGAAGATATATGAGAATTATTAAGAGAGAAAAAAAATAAAAGAAATGGATAAAGTTGCTTGGTGTATCGAGAAAGTATGTTCAAGAGATATGAGAAAACATGAAGCAATATTCTTAAAAACTATAAGAATCAAGGTGTGAGAATGAGTGTACAGAAGCAGTGTAATTAGTTACGCCGTGATAAAATGGAGAGCTTGTCGATTTTGTGGTACTCGGATAAACGAGACGGGAGTGACACACGTATTTAAATATTTATTAATAAATCAAAAAATACGTGTTACCACGTACCTAAATATATATTTAAAGAAATATTCACGCGAACGGATATTTTTATCGATGATAAAGAGAGCAATGAGAGTTAAGTAAAAGTTTGTTTTATCGCAAAAAAAATTGTATGTACGAAATAAATCTTAAATCCGCTGTACGCGGACTGGTAACAGTCTCGCTATAGAATACGGTTGTCAAGAAGGAAAACGCACGGTAATTGAGCGTTCAGCCAGATGTTAAAACAGTGTCCTCGGGTAGTTTTCTGAATCTCGGTCTGTGTTGGCGAGGGCTGAGGGTCTGTCTTTTGTCGTCAGGCTCTGTTGTAAAGTAATCATCGGAGCTCGAAGCTTAGCTCGTTCAGGTGCTTAGGTTATTTGTGTGACTGTTTGTTATATACATTCGTTTTCGCCCTTTTATTACTTTTTCATGTTTTTGTTTCTCATGTTTATTATTTTTTTTATGTTTCATGTTTTCATTTGTAGATGTATGTTTCTAGTATATTTTATATGTATTGCTGCATGGCATTTGATAGTAACACAACTTAAGAAATGTAAATTTTAGATTTATAAAATTTTGGATTTAAAAAATTGTAGATTCAATAAAATTTAGATTTTAAAAATTGTAGATTTTAAAAATTTGGGATATAAAACATTTTAGATTTACAAAATTGTAGATTTAAAATATGTTTGATTTAAAAAATTTTAGATTTAAGACATTTTAGATTTAAAAAATTGTAGATTTAAAACATTTTCGAGTAAAAAATTTTTCGATTTAAGACATTTTAGATTTAAAACATTGTAGATATAAAACATTTTCGATTTAAAAAATTGTAGATTTTAAAAATCTTTGATTTAAAAAGTCTTAGATTAAGAAAATCTTAGATTTAAAAAATCTCAGATTTTAAAAATCTTTGATTTAAAAAGTCTTAGATTAAGAAAATCTTAAATTTAAAAAATCTCAGATTTTATAAATCTTAGATTTAAAAAATCTCAGATTAAAAAAATCTCAGATTAAAAAAATCTCAGATTTAAAAAATTTAGATTTTTAAAATTTACATTCCCAAGGCGAATTAAATCTGTGGAATAAGTACGTATGAAAATCATACTCAACTGTAATACTTGTCCCGTATAACAGCTGTTTTTACATATAATATATCGTATTATAAAAAATGCGGAAACTTTTTTCTTCTGCTAATAGTTCACATTCCGAGTCTACGTTCACTGCGAAGCGTTAGAATCATCGCTCTTTATCACCCAATCTCTCATTTTACCTCGACGCTTCTCAACGACCTTTGTCACGCGATACATTTGTAAATGTGATGAATTTATCCAATAATGCGAATGAAACGTGACTCAGGGCAGAACAGCTAATTCGATTCGTCGGCAATTTACGATCACTGCACCGTACACGGACTATCATTGTCATTGACAACGTACAGCGCATTCTTGGCATAAGCATTGGTAGTCTACTGCTGTGTGTAAAGAGACCTTTACGCGTCCGACTTTGCGCAACGAGACGATCGGCTCGGCTCGCCGTGAATCGCGTGCAAAGTAGCAGGCGGTAATTACAAAGTGTGCAGAAAGAACGTAAGATGTGGTTCGACGATTCGTCCATTTCGAGCTCGAAGCACGCGAAACGAGAGGTGCAGCTTGTTATTCGATAAGTCGAGGCCCGGTGCAGCGAGGATGCAAATCGGATCAGGCCGGGGCCATTTAGCGGCTCGCAATCACGATATCTTTCGAATTAACCGCAGTTGCGGCTGGACGACACGTGTAGCAGGCGTGTCGTTAATTAACGTTGGATCATGCGAAAGATCTCGGACGCTCACCGAGCCAAGATTAGGTTTATCGAGCACGCTTTGCTCTGATTGCGTGGGACACCTTTCGCAGAGCGATCACGCGGCAGCCTTGAGGAAGTCGATAAAAGTCGATTGATAAAGGAACGATATACGGTATTCTGTAAAATTCTTAGAGCAGCTACTGAAAGAAAGAGAGAAAATGTTCTTTTATTTTATAGGTTAGTTTGACCCTCTGTAACCCAAGTTTTATTTTAATTTAGTTATTTGTCAAGGTTACCTTATAAGTTAGTTTGATCCTCTGTAACCCAAATTTTATTTTAGTTTATTTATTTATCAAGGTTATTTTATTAGTTAGTTCGACCCTCTGTAATCCAAATTTTATTTTATTTTATTTATTTGTCAAGGTTACCTTATAAGTTAGTTAGACCTTCTGTAACCCAAATTTTATTTTATTTTAGTCATTTGTTAAGATTACCTTATAAGTTAGTTTGATCCTCTGTAACCCAAATTTTATTTTAGTTTATTTATTTATCAAGGTTATCTTATTAGTTAGTTTGACCCTCTGTAACCTACNAGGTTATTTTATTAGTTAGTTCGACCCTCTGTAATCCAAATTTTATTTTATTTTATTTATTTGTCAAGGTTACCTTATAAGTTAGTTAGACCTTCTGTAACCCAAATTTTATTTTATTTTATTTCTTTATCAAGGTTACCTTATATATCATTAATTATATGGTTAATAGTTATGTAGTTTAATGTTATATGGTTAATAGTTATACAGTTGAGCTAGAATAAAAATAGTATATTAGTGTACTGGACATAAGTTAATAATATAAGCAACATATACATGAATTGATAATATTTGATAATAAGGTGATTTACATTTATAGTAATGATTAGTATCTATCAGTGGTGGCTCTTGAGTTGTAATAGTGGGGGTGTTATAATTTAAAAATTATATATTTTCGTATTTATTTACAAGAAAAATATTATGCTAAAAATTAAATAAAAATAAACACAATTTTATAATATTATTTATTAGTATTGTAGCATTAGTATTGGAATATTATTTATTAGTATTGTAGTATTAGTATTAGAATATTATTTATTAGTATTGTAGTATTAGTATTGGAACATTATTTATTACTATTGTAGTATTAGTATTGAAACATTATTTATTAGTATTATAGTATTAGTACTAGTATAGATAATATCGATCTTCTATCAATTAGAATATTTATAGAATAGTTAGTTATAGAATAGTTATTACTATTTTTATATACTTTTGGTTATCAGGACTCCTAAATAACAAATCTTTGAGTTTCAATTTCAAATCCTGGATCTTCAATTTTGTGGCTTATCAGAAAAAAATTACAATCGATCACAATTTCTAATTTTGGTTTGAAAATCTTTTAACCACTGTGTCCATTTTGCACCGTTAAAAATTTATAGAATTTTTATGAGAAATTACGAACCAGTCATTTGACCGTTCTAATAGTTCTCGCGTTAATTGAGGTTTAGAATTAATAGGAAGTAAAGTTTTAAGAAATTTTTAAAACATTTTTATTTCAAATTAGACACTTTGCTCTATTATAAATGTCGATATTGAATATTGAATGGGGGTAACATTTGACAAAGCCATGGAATATGAAATTACGAGAGCTAACTCTATGTAGACAAAATTGCAGCCAGTTATTTGCACAGAAGCGCATAGTCCGTTGCCCTGACCCTCGTAATTTCATGTAACCAAGTACCATTTGTGTCTACGTTGGAAATGAATATCCTTAGCAGTTGTGAGAAATGTGCATGCCACGAGTTCATGTCAGCGTTTAACAGTATATTAGGTTACTCTGACGTTCAAGAAGCACAAAGCTGCTTTTCTAAAATGTTTTCAACAAACTTCCAGTAAATTAGAAGAGTCAAGAAATATTCCATTAGTTGAACTGATTATTTTATCTGTTACTTAAAGTATTACATAACACTTGAATAATTTTATAATTTTCCTTCAGCGATTGTTCGCGATTCTTTCAATAATTTTTTGTCACAGTATTTTAGAAAATTTTTTTCTAACTTGTTTCTCAACTTAATTTGCTTTTCAGTCACAAATTGACACGGTGGTAGAGAATTAATACGAGATTAAGAAATAAATAGTTAAATTAGAAAATTCTTTCATTGAAAATTAAAAAGAATTGTGTCTCCGTAAAGTTTTGTGAAAAAAAAATATTTGATCAAATGTACTATAAATGTAATAATTTTTATATTTATAACATTCAATTATACTACAACTATTTTATATTTATAACATTCAATTATACTATAACTATATAATATTTATAACATACAATTATATTATAACTATTTAATATTTATAACATTCAATTATACTATAGCTATTTAATATTTATAACATTCAACTATACTATAATTATTTAATATTTATAACATTCAACTATACTATAACTATTTAATATTTGTAACATTTAAAATACTACTAAACCTCTATAGCACATACTAATATATCTGTCTTTAAACATTTTATTTATTTATTACTCTACTATTAAATTTTAATACTATGCCATTGTACTAAATTCTAAAAAAATTTTTTAAATTGT
>SMSQ01022723.1:0-10407 GCA_019453375.1 Ctenoplectra terminalis | reverse complement strand
GATGGAAGCTGCATCAAGTTTCAACCGCGCACGAAGAGAGAGATAATTGAATCCAAATAGTGCGGTGCGCGGCCGAACTGAACACGTTTTCCGCGAAACGATGCCTGCTCCGTTTATTGCATAACGCGGCATAATGGGAACGCCGTTTCGCGTTATCAGCCGGCTTCCTCTTCGACCGAACAATTAACGTGAGACTGCAGCGGGCCAGATAGCGCGTTAATAGAAGTAAAATCTTTTGTCGACGCGAACTCGCTCGAATTCTGCGTGATCTTAGGGGATAAGTGGAGGAAGATTCGTGGTAAGAAGTTGAACGTACTCTCGTTTCCTCTGATTTTAGTGGAAACAACAATTTCATGGTTCGACATCGAACGATTAAAATTATTCAACGCTGGGAGTATCGAACTGGTCGATGTTATTGGATCAATTTATAATTTCTATATTTTTGAGAATTTCTTTTAGATTTTCTTTTAACTGTTCCTTGCACTATTTTTTTTATACACTCTTTATTTTGATCTCTTTGGTACAAAAAAGTGTATTTCGATCGTCGGAAATTGTAGCGTTAATACTTCAGATATTTCATTTACAGTGTTCTTAATCTTCCGCGAACCAGGTGTGATTAAATTAACCCCAGCGGTTTTAAAGCTGCTGTATTTTTTTTTCTTTTTTCTTTTTTTTCAAAGGAAAGACAAGCTTAGAAGTTTAAAAGATAATTGTTTTATTTGGATCTGATGCTGTTATAAAATCAATGAGGCAATTTTAAAGCGCGTTTTTATTCGAATTATGTGTTATAGAAATAGTTGGGGCGAAACTAACCCCACATGGTTCGCGAAGGGTTAATATAATTTTCTATTAATCAAATAGTACGATATAGAAATTTTTCTGATAGTTATCATCTGTTTATTCATCTATGCACGTTTGTATTTCTTTTATTCATCACCTGCACAAAATTCCAACAATATTTTAAGACAATCGAGAAACTCTTTTATCGAGTCATCAACGTCGTATTTGAACTTGTGGTAAGCGATACAGAGGAAAATAGGGATAGGGTGAATCGAAATAATTCTTCAAAGGAGCAAACGTTGCATTCGGATGAAAGAAAGAATTTATGGGACGGTCGCGAAATGAAATTCTCTTGACGAGTCGTGCCGCGAATTACGCTGTGTGTTCGCCATGCTTTTTGCTGCTACTGACAACGCATCCGCCGTTTTGTTCTTTCACCAGCAACGGTACACGAACACGCGTCGCGTCGTTTAATCCTTCGACGATACGAGGCTTTATCCCAATCTCCATGTTTTTTTTTTTTATTTCTTTTTATTTTTATTTTGTACTTTTATTTTGCTGTTTCCCTTTGCAATGGGTCTAAAATTCGCAAGATTTTATTTCCAGATTACCAGACCTGCAATCTCCCTCGAAATTGCTGCCATTTCTCGTGCAAACGAGCCATTATGCAGGCAAAGCCCGCGTGTAAGCACTTTATATTTCAACCGGCTGCTTTCCCATTCGAAACGCTTGAATCAGCCTCGAGCTTCGGATCCTTGCGTTCCCTGTACGCCATGACGGTTTCCGTGAATCGGTGGGTGCAAGGCTTCGGATCGTTGGAGTCTTAAAGTTTTTGGTAATACATTTTTTAGAAGAATCCGAGGAATGATTATCAATCGTGAACGAATACGATGAATGAGAAATTGTGCGATTTAATTTATAATAGATGGGTGCAAGGTATCGTTGGAGTCTTAAACTTTTTCGCAATAAATTTTTTAGAAGAATTCGAGGAGTAATAGGAATGATTATCAATCGTGAACGAATCTGATGAATGAAAAATTGTGCGATTTAATTTATAATGGATGGGTGCAAGGTATCGTTGGAGTCTTAAAGTTCNGCAGGCAAAGCCCGCGTGTAAGCACTTTATATTTCAACCGGCTGCTTTCCCATTCGAAACGCTTGAATCAGCCTCGAGCTTCGGATCCTTGCGTTCCCTGTACGCCATGACGGTTTCCGTGAATCGGTGGGTGCAAGGCTTCGGATCGTTGGAGTCTTAAAGTTTTTGGTAATACATTTTTTAGAAGAATCCGAGGAATGATTATCAATCGTGAACGAATACGATGAATGAGAAATTGTGCGATTTAATTTATAATAGATGGGTGCAAGGTATCGTTGGAGTCTTAAACTTTTTCGCAATAAATTTTTTAGAAGAATTCGAGGAGTAATAGGAATGATTATCAATCGTGAACGAATCTGATGAATGAAAAATTGTGCGATTTAATTTATAATGGATGGGTGCAAGGTATCGTTGGAGTCTTAAAGTTCTTCGCAATAAATTTTTTAGAAGAATTCGAGGAGTAATAGGAATGATTATCAATCGTGAACGAATCTGATGAATGAAAAAATTGTACGATTTAATTTATAATAGATGGGTGCAAGATTTCAGATCGTTGGAGTTTTAAAGTTTTTTGCAATAAATTTTTTAGAAGAATTCGAGGAACAATTATCAGTCCTGTGATTTAATTTATGATAGGTGGATGCAAGATTTCAGATCGTTGGAGTCTTAAAATTTTTAATAAATTTTTTAAAACAGTTTGCGGAGCATGCAGTAATCGTTAGTGAAGTCTGATAAATGAAAGACTGCGTAATTTAATTTATAAAAATTAACAATCCAGGACTGTTCCAGAAAAACGAAAGCGTACGGGAACCCTATTTAATATCAAACGAGGTTATTAAGAGATATTTCCGGATCGGGGGACAATTAATTGGATAATAAGAGCGAACAAGGAAGATTTCACACACAGGTGTCGTGGACTGTAGCACTTCTCCGTCGGTTAAATGGTCGGATTCATTGTTCGTGGACGAGGAAGAGGATGATGAACAGAGGGTTGATGGCTCGACTAAAGGAGATTAGATAGAGGACGTTGGGAGGGTTCTTAGTCAGCATCTCCCGGCCTCTTTCTTTCCTCGCGATGGTCCAAAATGAAATATCGAGTAGATTTACCACCCGACAGGCTTCTACGAGGTCTGAACAAAAACTGGTTGAGAAAAAACGAATAGAAGAAATAATTTAAACGACGTTGAACGTGTATCTCTCGTCAGATGTATCGATGGAAACCGATAACTCCATATTGAATCGTTAAAAAATTCAAAGTCTTTAATCGAGGTCTTAAAAAATTGGAAGTTTTTAAAAATCTTCTTTAATACTTGTCTTTTCTTGGAACGTTGAAAAATTACATTTTCTCCGGCGATTTTCCTCTTACTCCATCGTCAACGGACCAGACCCATGGGATTATCTTTCTATTTTGCCAGCTCGAGGATAAAAAAAAAGGTAAAATTGACGCGAACTCCCTGGGCGACTTGTTACGGCTTGTGTTCGAGATCAGACCAACCCCTTCATCCACCCTCTTCATCCGGAAGAAAAATCGTCTTTCATCGAATCCCGGAAACGCCGCAAAAGCAATCGCATTTCCCTCGATCAACCTACCTGGGACATCGTTCTTCCTCTGTTTTCGCTTGAGAAATAAGACAAGCCTTACCTCCGACTCATCTTGCTCCATTTCATTCCGACCTTCCTTTCAATTTACCGAACATTAAATAAAGATATCCGGGAAAAGTTTTCGGAATTTTAAAACCTACGTAACAATAATACATAGATTAAAAATCTTAGTACCTTTAAAGATTGTTCTGCGTTAAACTATTAATCAATCACCATTTATAGCTACGTCGACTTTCTGAAATTTAAATTTAAACAATGAGAAATTAAACCGAAGTACTCGTTGCCAACAGAAATTCGTCTGAACCACTCTCAGCAGAGATGTACCTATCAAATAATCAAATATGCATAATGCGATTTATTTATGTAACGTACAGTGACTCCGATCCATCGGTGGATAAATATCTGGTCGGTGAAACCGTTGCAAATAAATTCCACAGAATCTGTTTATAATAAATCCTAAGTATCTAATTTACGATAATATAATATACAATCAATTTTCGCGAACATTGCACAAATATTGCCGTCATCGCCATCCATAATTCCAGATAACGAATATATCCCGGCATTAAGAACGGAAAGAATAATCCGTGGTCCCATCTGATTCAGACTTAACCGAGCATAGATGTGTTTCGCTAGCATCAGCTTTCCATCACCGGTGAGGAAAAAAAAAAGAAAAAAAAAATGAGTTTCCTCGTACAAAGTCGACGCGAGACGATCTTCGAGCCGTTTCGGAAAAGTTGGCCGGATTTCCTCGTTCCATCGTCGAATACGGCCGTAATAGGATGTGCTTGTCGGGACTAATGGCCCGTGAACACATACACAATCCCCTGGGAGGCTCCGGAGAGAGCAAGAGCCCGCGGGGATCGAAACGATGGTCGACAAAGGGGATCGAAGGAAAACGCGGCTCCGCCAACGACGCACAGATGGAATTAATCGGTCCCCTGAATCGATTCGCCGCTCAACGGGAAATTCTATTTCTTCGTCGGCTGTCGATGTTATCGTTAACGCAGAAATATTGTGCAGTCAGCTTTCGTGCTCGCGCTGAAACGATTTTGTTACACGCGATATATCGTGGATGTCTCTGACGGTGTCCGTGAACGACGTTCGGCTGCAGGGTGGGTGTTGGGCGTTCGATCGGCGATTTGGCGAGAGGGACGAAGTAACCGGGCGCTGGAGAATGGCTGTGAAGGTTCTTGGGGATGTATCGATGATTTGAGGTAATTAAAATTAGGTGAAAATTGTATATGGATTTTTTTTAGATTTTATTTGGTAGGTTTTAAAAATTTTCTTTCAACTTGGTTACGGTTTTTAGGGGCTGGGGGTTGTTTGAGGATTTTCTTGAGGGAACGGGAATTTTTATTTTTTTGCGTTCTTCCATAAAAATGTGGCGCTAGAATTTGGACGCTTGGAATGGTATTTTTTGAGAACAGATGTGAAGAATTGAGAGGTGGATGATTTGAGATAATTAAAATTAGGTGAAAATTGTATATGGATTTTTTTAGATTTTATTTGGTAGGTTTTAAAAATTTTCTTTCAACTTGGTTACGTTTTTTAGGAGCTGGGGGTTGTTTGAGGATTTTCTTGAGGGAACGGGGATTTTTATTTTTTTGCGTTCTTCTATAAAAATGTGGCGCTAGTATTTTTTGAGAATAGATGTGGAGAATTGAGAGGTGGATGATTTCAGGTAATTAAAATTAGGTGAAAATTGTACACGGATTTTTTTAGACATTATTTGGTAGGTTTTTACAATTTTCTTTAATTTTGTTACACTTTTTGTTGGAACAGGGGTTGTTTGAGAATTTTCTACAGAAGAATGGGAATTTTTATTTTTTGCAGTCTTCCATTTAAATTCAGTGCTGCAATTTTCTTTTTACGGAAGAATAAATTTATATCGTGTCGTTTAACACGAGTAATGTTTATTTAGATTTACAGACCCATAATTCTGAATGCCTTTTAGCAGCCAATTATTCCCTGTTTCTCTCGTGTATTCAAGTACCATATACTATAATAATTCCCCGTTGTTAAGTTGTTAACATTTGTTACCGTTTCCACGAGAACACCCCTTTCGGTCAGGTAAAAAGAAAAAAAAAAAAGTATCTGCAAGTATCTCGGATGAAATTGTGAAATTGCCTTAATAGGCACTCCGAGGAAGAGCATGTTATTATCGTTGCCAGGCTAATAGGTATAAATACATCTATTAGGAGCTGCTACGAAATGTATCAATTATTATGATGGGAGAATAATCGAATGCGTTTATCGAGGCTAATGACCCGTAACTACGTGCATAGTCCCTTTAATATCTGCACGACGGCAATCCTTTGCGAGAAAGTTCTATCTCTCCTGAATATTTGCTCATCCATCCAAGATGTGTTCACCGTAGCAGCGAATTGAGTGGCGAAAGAACTTTTCGCGAAAGGGCTGTAACAGTAAAAGTAAAATATAAATCATTGAGAAAATTCTATTAACACTGAAACTATCGAAATGGTCAAAATGGCTACTTTGCAATGTCTTATATAAATTTTATAAATTTGCTACGTTGCATTTTTAGGAATTATTTGTGATCTTCTGTAAAGAATTTGAATAATTTTATATATATTTCTTTTTATTAAATAGTTACTATATTCAATTTATTTTTATTAAATAGTTACTATGTTCAATTTTTTTTTATTAAATAGTTACTATGTTCAATTTTTTTTTTATTAAATAGTTACTACGTTCAATTTTTTTTTTTTATTTTGTAAAAATAGGTATGTTTTGATCGTTGATAATTTTAGCGTTGATAAAATTAAAGGTAACTTAATTTTTAAATAGGTTGTGAAATATATAACGCTTATATTTAACAGCGGCGAGAATGAAACAGAAACTTTCCTTTTATACCGGAGGGGCTGCAACCCTTGCGGTCGAGCCGCCACTGAATGCATTAATATGAAACGAATACGTTGTTAAAAAATCGGTTCCGATGATAATTGTGAAGAAGAACAGTTTCGCGAATGAATTGAAAAAAAATTAATAAAAAAAAAAGCAACAATTGGGTGGGAAAATAATTACGAGCGGTTTATATCTGGAAATTAAAAGTAGTAATAATATCGAACAGAGGGCTCATTGAACAAAGCTTGAACGTATTAAAAATGCATTTGATTAAATTCCCTTCGCTCGGCCACTCGTGTACTTCACTACGCAATTTTATTGAAATGTTTTCCACTCAATATATTACTGCTGCAAAATGCTTTTGCCTAGTAGGGAATATTAAAGCGTGCCCTGTCGGAATATTTCCTTTGTAATATCTCAGCTCTCCATTATTGTCTCTCTGCTTTGATTATGCTGTCTTTAGATCGTACTCGGTAAACAATTCACGCGAGTTACGATTTATGAACGATTCACAGCTGAAATTTACTTCGTTACATGTAAATATCAAAATAATTTCTGTTACCAAAAATTCTACGACTCATTGAAATTTAATTTTTCAATATACAAGAATTTAAGATAAAACAGAAAAATAAGGAAGCCTTAAAAAAATAGGATATGTCTTTTTTACCTTCAAATTAAATTCTATTATTTACAAATAATTTTTGTCACCAAAAATTCCGCAACCTCTTATTAAGAAATCAATTTTTCGGTATAAAAAAACACGCGCGCTATCTGCAATAATTTTTCCCTTTTCCACGCTCTAATTTCTAAGAAAAAAATAGAAAAAACATAAGAGCCTTTCGCACTGTGTTTCACAGAAGTTTCAACTTTCGAAGTGCAGCAACCCTGTTAGAAATTTTCCTTTTTGCGTCATCAATTTTTCAGTTACGTGTGTTCGCGGTGTAAAAATAACGTCGGCTAAAGTTAAACATGACGTCGAGTCGCCCCCTGCCCGTCTCCTAGGTTTACCCTTTCGAGCAGTTTTACACCCCTGTGGAGTCAACCGATCGTGACGAAATCAATTTACCGTCATCAAAGGCGCGGTTTCTCGACGATTTCCAATACGAATATTCGCGTCCATTGTCAATACCTATCACAGCTTTAGCCGCGAATCCTTTCGTTCGATGCTTCGTGTGACGAAGACAAATATGTCAGGCAATGGTAATAACGTAGCCTGTCCGCGGTTTCCATGGAACCTACGACCGGCACCGTGCACTCGTGGCCAACCATATTTCATATCCGTGACCAATGGGAGAATCGTAAACGGTGCTTCATCGATTTCACGTCGATGTACAGAATGGTTCACCTGTGGTGGGCTCTTAGACGTCGGGTTAGTTTCTTGTACGTCGCGATGGGTGAAAGGAAAACTTGGAATGAAAATTTAATTCGCGGTACTCTGGACACTGTAGCTCTTGCGGGTGTTAATAATTTGTTTTCGTTCTGCGATTTCTCGTATTTTATTAACAAAAGTGGTAGATAAGAAGACTCAAACATTCCATGCTTAATTCTTCTTGAATAGTTCGATTAAATAACATGGAAAGTTAAACATCATTGATTAAAGAATTCTAGGTTCTTTTCGAAGTCTCTGAATTACCGAATTGGTTCAATTGAATAATACCGAGACTCAAACATTTCCAATCCGAAAAATTGTGAAGACTAATTCTCTTCGAAGTCTTCGAATTATAAAGAAAATTAATTTAAATAACATCAAAACCCAAGCATCTCCAATTTATAAACCGTAGGCAAAATTATTTCCAAGGTCTCAAAATTACCGAATCATCTCAACTAAATAACACCGTGACTCAAACATTTCCAATCTTAAAAAACCCTCTCAAGACTAATTCTCTTCGAAGTCCTCGAATTATAAAGAAAACTCATTTACATAACATCAAAACCCAAGCATCTCCAATTTCAAAACCGCAGGCAGAATTATTTCCAAGGTCTCAAAATTACCGAATCATCTCAACTAAATAACACCGTGACTCAAACATTTCCAATCTTAAAAAACCCTCTCAAGACTAATTCTCTTCGAAGTCCTCGAATTATAAAGAAAACTCATTTAAATAACATCAAAACTCAAGCACCCTCACCCTAAAAAAAAAGAAAGAAAAAAAAGTCTATCTCAGAAACTGTAAAACCAATTCTCTACGAAGCTCAAACTTGAAGAAAGCTCCACTATAATACCCATGCACACAGAAAACGAAAGGAAACAGCGTCCCGTTATCATCGGGCACAGAGTTTAAAAGCTCGTGAAAAGCTCACAACCCTTAATGCCTCGAAATCCTCGCCTCCCTGTCTCCTTTAAGAAGATATCCCGTGGAGCGGCGACGAAAGTAGAATCCCGTGGCAGGATTAAATCGGTGACACAGAAAAGCCTGCTTCTCCTACTTCTTCTTCTTCTTCTTCTTCTTCTTCTTCTTCTTCACGAGTCACCCCATCGTCGACCAACCACCCCCGCGACGTGACGTATCGCGTTGCAGCAAAATGGCTCTTTGTCCTGGTTTTCGTGCAGCCAGGAGTAGCTGTAGAAAGGGATCTTGAAATATGAGCAGAAGCCGTGCCAGCAAGGTCCTTCGACGCTCGTACGCGTGGACCATCTTTTGTCGAGAGCTCGCAGATTCATGTAATTCCAGTTCTAGCGCCGGTCCGAACGACTGCTTCCTAATTTCTCGTGCAAAATTTCGTAAATTTGCTACGGTACATTTTTGGCGATTTACCGTGATTCTTTTTATAAAAAAAAAAGAAAAAAAATATACAGAAAGAGTCGTCACCCTTATTATGGGTATTTGAAAAAATATCTATCGTTCTGATCTGTTTGGTACGAACAAGTCTACTTTAATCGTTGGTAGTTTGAGCGCCAGAAAGGATGCTTGGCTTTAGAGTCTTGTGGTTGGCCAGTAATGTGTGAAATTTTAGTACGCGGAGTTGATTAGAAAGGGTGCGTTCAGGTTGGTTGTTTTTAGGGGTCGATGAAAGGGGTTGATGATCTTTGTAAGAGGTTATTTTTGAACGGTAAATTGTTAAATTTGACAGTGGCGAGATTAATTTTGGTGTTTCGCTGCGAAAAGTTTAGAGTGGAATTTTTCTTTTTTTTTTAACATGTAGCGGGGTTGGAGTGGAATTTTTTTTTTTTTAAACATGTAGCGGGGTTGGAGTGAAATTTTGGCAGCGTGGACGATACGTCGATGGTTCTGAGTAGTAAATTGTTAGGTTCGATAGTTATCGGATTAACTTTTGATGTTTTTTTTTCTTTTAATTTATCGTGATAGAGTTGAGGTGTAATTTTGATGATTTTATATTCGTCGAATTTTATGACAATGTCTGTTACGTTACTGAACTTTTTTTCTTCTTCTTTTTTTAAGAAAGATATTAAATGTATAAATACAATTATGTGTAGATTTATCATAGGTAAGGGACAGAATTAATATCAGAATTAATATCAGAATTTCTTACAGTTGAAGATCGACGTTCTATCATTTATAATCTCTTTCTGTACCATTTCAACCTAACAATGAGGAGCGGTTCCTCTAAAATTCACGAAGCCAAAGGGACAAGGCGTTTCGAAGGTGGATGGAACGGCTTATTAAAGCATTTGTCATTTCACGCTTTAATAGCTGTGCTCTTATTAGGTTGTTAAGGCTGAATTTGCTACTGTTATGCTCTCCCTCGTCGTTAGGGGCGAGCTTTCACGGAGGCTGCCCGAGCGCACGAGAATAAAACGAGAAATAAGCGAATGGGGAACGCTTTAAGCCTTGTATCTTGGTGGAACAGTCCTCGATTAATGCATGAACATCTTTACCCATCTACTTGTACAACTAAAATTCTTATATTTAAAATCTGTTCAATTTTTTTCGGCCGCATTTTTACACTGTTGCTCAAAAGTACACAAATATATAGTCAATTTATCAAATTAATCTCTCATGCAAAATTTATTTTCATTTATTAATTTAATAAAAATACATACATCTATTGGATAACAATTTAAGATCCACTCAAGGGTTAATTTAATCCTCTGTAACGAG